>JAQGBX010004981.1:0-14423 GCA_034698745.1 Megaphyllum sjaelandicum | reverse complement strand
AAGGAAATGTACACTAGAAAAAACAATACACTAAAAAGTGGTCAACATAAACAGGTGGTCACCATTCAAAGGTGGTCGCCTTTCTAGGTTTTACTGTAGAACTTTTTGAGGTTCCTCCAAGAACCTTTACAACTATATATGGAACCTTCCTTGAAGGCTATATGCTGATCTGGTCGCCATTTTTAGTTGAGGTTCTTTAAAGCCTTGAATGAACCTCAAACTTTTTAGAGTAACATAATATATGCATGACTACAATAACTAACATCATTTTTGGTTCAACTATTGGATTACTTCGAAGCTTCATTGATTTACGGCCAAAATAATTTAGATAATTTTGATGAACTTTTGGAACTTTCAATTAATTTTTTGTTTGCCCTGGTTTTCTATCAAGCAATAACAAATTTGTCCCAATAACGAATTAAAGTACATTGTCATGTAATATAAAACACCACATTCTCCGCGAATATTTAAAAAAAAAACGCAAAAAATAAGCACAATTTTAACTTAAACGACGAAATTTCATATAAAAATGTAATAAAGTTTATGCGCCTAATGTGTACTTTGTGACCCTCCTTGTACAAAAACTGCATTTTTCCTAAAATGGCATCATTTGTATCAATCAATGTCAAGTTGAATTTGGTATAAAATATGGGACACAAACATAAAAATCGCAGATTTGGGTCAAATATTTCTTAATTTAAGAATAAAATCTGTACGAAAAAGTTAATAAAACTTTATAGTTTATAACTTTATAAACTTTTATAATAAAACTTCGTGAATAAAATTAGATTTTAGTATAGTCAAAGAAAACAAATATATATACCCTCGATATGTAAGCTGTATAATTAGAAAAATAATTAAGTGATGCAGTATGCGTAGTTTGGTAACATTTATAGTATTATTAAGAGAGGGGGAGTAGTTAAGTGGCCCTAAATTCCCTCGCTGAATTTTACCAAGCATTAGAAATGACAGAAGGGACCCTGCAATTTTAATATATTTGTATAAATAATTAGATCCTGTCATATCAGCCACATGTGCAAGGATTTTTCTTGGGGAAATTCAAGAAATTGTGCTATTATACTGTACGGCGAAGTTGTCAAAAAACTGAAAAAGGAAGTTAATGAAAATTATAATATACTGTAATTTGAATGTGACATTAATTGTGACAGGCGCTTCCCCATGTGCACTTCAAAGTTTGAAAACCAACCCCAATTTAATGTGTCTATTTAATTTTAGAAACATACAGCTTGTCCATAATTAAAATAAAGACTTTCGAGATATCTGCTAAATAAAGCAACGTAAACTGAACATATCAGACCTTTTGATATTGAAATTCATATATATATATATAGGTAACTTATAGCTATAACTCTATTTAGGTTTGCTAATTTGTGGTAATTTTAACTTGTTGATGCATCGGTGCACGCTTTAGGGGCCATTCAAAAAGGACGTCATCATCATGTAGGGGGTAGGGGGGATAGGTTGAGTCATGGACACAATGTGGACAGGGGGAGGGGGTATGGCCATCTTGGACGATCATTTGAAACAAATAAAATAAAATGTCTGATAAAATAAGTTCCCAAAGTAAAAGGAAATTGAGCGCCATATCGCATAGGTCTGTGATAAATTGCAAAAGTCAGTAAACAGGGTGCCCCAAGTTTTGGAAAACCTGGAAAAGTCAGAGGACTTAAAAGCTCAGGGTCCATTTGCCAACTTTTCAAATTTTCCCAGTACAAATTTGCTAAATTTTCCTTTTTCTCGAGCATGAACTTGCAAAATGCTCAACCTTTTCCGTGGACATCTTTACAAATTTTTCCACGTTTTCCCGAGGACAAATTTGCAACATTTTTCACGTTTTCCCCAAAGACAAGTTTTCCCCTAAGGAGACAAATTTGTAAAACTTTCAATCCACGTTTTCCCCAAAGACTAATTTGAAACATTTTCAACAGTTTCCGAGTAGACATTAGCAAAATTCTCAACCTTTTCAGGGTACAAAATGTACGTTTTCCGAGTACAATTTCTACAGATTCTAAGGAGACAAATTTGTAAAACTTTCAAAATTTCCCGAATACAATTCTTGCAAAGTTTCGGACGTTAGAATGAGGGGAAGGGGTTGTGTTCCTGATTGACCGGACATGATGCGGGCTGGGGGTAGGGGGTTGTCCAATTTTGGGCAAATTTTATATACGGACGTCCTTTTTGAATGGCCCCTTATAAAGTCGTTCGTGATCCTCAGAAATTTCCGTTTCGCTTTAATGGGCATTTAAGGTTCATGTCTAATCATTGTTCAATTTTATTGAAAGCCTCTGGGTATTGTTGTTCATACAACATCCGACATTAATAATGCATGCAACCTATCGAACTGCTGGAGCAATGCAAAATCCTCAGTGAGATATTTATTGGATTATACATGTATTTTAATGGGCAAATAGTCGTAAGTATTTGTTATGTTTTGGGAGTTAAAGCTTGCCGATGAGTGCGTGGGCATGAACTCACAACAAAATAGGTCGACATATATCCATGCTATTTACGCTTGAAATCTCGAGTATAATGTCTCTGCTTTTGTAAGACAAGATTTCACAGAGAGCCGCAAATGAGAAACAATACAACTTTCATTAAGAAAACCAAATAAAGACGTTTCAATGGGTAGTTACACTTTAAATACGTTTATTTAACAACACAATACAATGGCAAACATTGATAACATAAAGCTGAGCAACTGCTTTAATCATCGAACGTAGCAAATTTCCACGATATTTCCTTTCCACGACATTTAGGATATTCAGCATTAAAGATAACAATTTAGGGTACTTCCAGACCTGGAAAACTTGGAAAAGTCAGGGAACTTGAAAATGTCTGGATGAAAATGTTTTTATGTCAAAAAACGGACTTGGTCGTGTTTTACTTTTACTGATCACTATAATGTCTGGAAAAGTCAGGAAGTAATAAAATAAATAAATCCAAAAACGTTTTGTAGGTAAACGACGTTTCGACACCCATGTACTTTTCTTCAAGGCACATGGGTATTTAATTAATCGGTAATTTCATTATAAGTAATTTATTTATTTCATTAATCGTCTCCGACCACCTGAAGCGTAAGATGTTTGTTAAATCAGGAAGTAGGCAAGGAATTATGACTTGTTTTGAAAAAGTCAGGGAAATTCAACACAGTCATGTTGCGATCCAAAATTAAAGCTTATCTCAGGAGCCATTTTTAGAGTAGAAATTTGCAAAATTCTCCACGTTTTTCGAGTACAAATTTGCAAAATTCTCCACGTTTTTCGAGTACAAATTTGCAAAATTTTCAACATTTTCCGAGGACAAATTTGCAAATTCTCCACATACTCCGAGACCAATTTTTGTTAGGTTTTCTATATGAATTAAATTGTCATTTTTAAATTTTGGCAAAACATTTCCCTGTGTCGAATTTAAAAAATGTAAATTTTTGACATTAACATTGGTCAGGGATATTTATTTAAAACCTGGACAAATCTGGGAAGTTGAAAATGAAATTTCTGGGGGAACCCTGACAATTAATATAAATTAATTCCAAGTACATGTACATCATGGAACTGCAACGTCCTGGTATAGTTTCTGAGATTTTTCCTAAATAGCGCATTGTTTAATTTTGCAATTTTCTGCAAATGTAGGCAGATAAAGTACATAAAAAAGCGATTCAGCTTTTATTAATTTCAGCTCGAAAAACCAGAAGAAAAAATAAATTTCATAGAAAAAAAAATCACACGCCATAGTACATGTAGGCTTAATGAGACCAAACTGGGGCGATTTCTCAGAAATGAGAAATACTATGAGGTGCAAATTTCGCAATCTACAATACCTGCACAGCCGTGATAAAATAGACCAAAAACTGGTCGGATCCAGAATTTTGGTTCACTTATATTCTGACAGCTAGTCTAATAAAACATGCATGAATCATTTTGTTGACTTACATTTAATGGAGGAAGAAGCTAAGAGGAAAATTGCCAATACATCAGATATTAAAAACTGCTCGAAAAAACTACCATTCTATATGTCAACATTCAGTTATCTTTTTGACACCGATTGCTTCTGATAACTGTTCACATGTGGTCGCAAATTGTACCGAAATTCTCTGGAACCCTTCTTGTCACGGAATACTTTCTAGATTACTTGTCACATAGTAACTTTGTAATTGTCCCTTTATGCATTCTGTAATTTGAGGGGGACGGGATAAACAGTCAATACATATATTGGACATGACGCATAATTAACACCATATGGGTTTTCCACGAAGGAGTCATCAATATAGCCTACAATAGTACAGTAAAACCTGTTTATGTTGACCACTTTTTAGTGTTTTGTTTTTTCTACTGTACATTTCCTTTATAAAAATTCCCTGTATAGTGACCATGACCACCTGTCTATTGTGCACAGTGACCAGTGTGTTGTATTTTTTGCAAATTTTACATTGCCAATGTACTTTAAAAAGTGACCAGATAACAGATGAGTCACGTTACATCTGGCATTAACCCTTGGACATGATGATTCTGTACTTTTTTGGTTTTGTGGTTTTTTACTACATGTACATGTTTCCAGTCTACATGTACTACATTTTTTTTAATAAATTCAGGCACTTTTGTTTAGTGACCACCTGTGTACAATAACCAACATGTCACTTTTAACAGGTTTTTACTGTAGATGTGTAAATGCAAAACATATTAGAATCACTAAATGGGCATGTAAATGGCTATTTATATATTTCCCATGTCTCAAGTAGCTCCTAATTGACTCAAGATTTGGAAACCAATCAACGTTCATTACAAATTTCCAAAAAAAAAATCATGTGCTCTCCATTGCATAAAGGGCATCTTTGTTCATCAAAAATTAATGATCGGAGAATCCGATTTCTTTGATGTAACACGAGATTTGTAAAGCCAATTCTTGGATTGCAACAGAAATTAAAAATGTAATTTCGCGTTAGAACGACGACAACGGCGGACATAAGATTTATTATAGCATTGCAGGGTTTCTCAAGAATCATTTCAATGGCGTCGGTTGTATCAAAGAAAAAAAAATAAACGTTAAATTGTTGTGAAATTAATAAACAGAATGTGTCACCAGCATAGTCAAAATGTTTCGAGGTAATTACTAGCAGATAATCAGAGGTAACTAACTATAGCCAAAACAAGTGACATCATCAATGATGACTGTAAAGTGTAGTTATGTTGGGTGTGATCAGAATTGATCATTTTACTTCCTGGGCAAAGAAAATTAATATTCAATTGATGTAGGGGTGACTCCGCTGGGAAAGACTGCAAATTGCAAAAATTATTTCCCCGATCACGTCCAAATGAAAAATTGGCCAACCACAAACGACAAACGGCTGCCCAAAATATGTTTGTCCAAAATCGTTTGTCCAGATTAGTTTCAACAAACAGAGTGTACACACTTTGGCAAACCATTTTCGACAAACGCATCTGTTATAAGCAGACAATTTTCAGGCAATCATCTGCTTAATCATATACTCGTGAAACATTATTCCACTTGCTGACTTTTTCTGTTGTGATAAATTAAGTGATAAATATTGGATAGTTTCGTTTTGCTTTTATATTTTAAATTCAGACTTGTTTACCGAAATGTTGTCGCTGAAAATTAAATTGATCATGGACGGCCACGCACAGTGGATGACCAAAGCATTTGACAGATGATGTAACACTTAGACCATGCATGAATAAAATATTGCCAAAGATGAGCCCCTGGCGTAGTAGCGCCATTTGCATAATCACAGGGTAACACATGATTGTGCACGAGCAACTTATGATTTGTTTTGTGTGAAGCAAGCACCTAAAATTTGAAAGAGGCCGCTGTGGTACTGCGTAAAATTATTATTTTTGGTTATAAGAATATTGATCATGGAAGATATGCTCCAGCGTTGGAGCCACATTGTTTTAAGTGATTACACTTAAAACGCAGATTTCAGGTATATTTTGGTTGAGTATGCATTTAACCAAATGAACCTCATTGATGCAAATGAGAACGTTTAACTTAACGATTCCCTAAAGCGTCGTGAGCACGGGCAGAAGTGCAATTTGCTATTTTTAACGACACGACACTTAGCGAAATTGTGCATGGTGACAGGAAGGTCACTCAGGGGATGGACAGGATTAGAATCCATGCAGTCAACTTAGGGGCCATTCAAAAAAGACGTCCGTAAAATTTGCTTAAAATTGGACCCCACCCCCATTCAGACGTCCGAAATCCGGAAAATTTTTAAAGTTTTGCAAATTTGTACTCTGAAAACGTAAATTTTGTACTCTGAATTAAAGGTTGAGAGTTTTGCCAATTTGTCCTCAGAATCTGCTGGAAATTTTGCAGATTTCTCCTCGGAAACTGTTTAAAATTATAATCAGTACTCGAAAACAGTTGGAAATTTGAAAGATTTTTATTTGGGAAGATCTGTAAAATGTTGCAAATTTGTTCTCGCGAAAACTTGTAAAATGTTGCAAATTTATCCTTGAAAAAACGTGGAAATATTTGTAAAAATCATTTAATGTCCTCGAAAAAAGTTGAAAATTTTGCGAGTTTAAGTTCGAGAAAAATTTAAAAAATTAAAAATTGGTACTGCATGGGAAAATTTGAAAGTTTGCAAATGGAGTCTGAGCTGACCTGTAAAATGTTGCAAATTTATCCTCGGAAAAACGTGGAAATATTTGTAAAAATGTCCTCGAAAAAGGTTGAAAATTTTGCGAGTTTAGGTTCGAGAAAAATTTGAAAAATTAAAAATTGATACTGCATGGGATAATTTGAAAGTTTGAAAATGGAGTCTGAGCTTATAAGTTCTGACCATGACGCCATATTTCGCCAGTATGAAAATAACAGGAAATGAAACGTTTTATCATATGACCGTTTAACGGATGTACGAAATTATGAAAATATTCAACCATAAGCGACATGTATTTAAATCTGTTTAATTAATTTCATCGTTTTTGCTCTTTTCAGATCAGATACACGGGATCTAGCATGAATCCAGCTCGCACTTTTGGTCCAGCAGTTATCACAGGAATTTATGAGCATCACTGGGTGAGTTTTTACGTAAAATGATGACATTTTTTTTTTGCGGGCAAACGTGAGAAAGCCAAAATGTGTACGTTACTGAAAACTTATTTACATTTAATTTATTCTATAGGTATATTGGTTGGGACCATGTTTGGGTGGAATTGCTGCTGGTGTTTTGTATCATTACGTCTTTCAAGCTCCTGCCCAGAAAATAAATACCGATGTTCCCTTATTGGCCATCAACCGAAAGGACTTAGGAGTTAACGACAAGGACCTTAAGGAAGTTGTGGCTGACAGAACGACATCCATTTAATTGCAACGGCATAAATGTCAATTTTCTCACTGTCTCTGAGAAAGTGGAGGAATTGCTGGGAAATGATTGTACATGTACTGGTCACTCCCACTTATGCATGAAGTTGCAATGCTCGGTTTATTAGATTTTTTGCATGTCTACGTAGCATGCAGTGTGATCCGATAAAGCAATATGAAATTTAAATGTTATTTTATTTGCGAAAAACCGAGATTAAAAAAATATTTTGAAAACCACATATTTTTTATAGAAAATTCTTAACGTTTTAGCTACTGGCTTCATGTGATAATTGGGATTGTGGCTGGATACTATGGATAGGCTTGGTGCTGGAAGCACGTGGCGCCATCTCTTCAGTGTCATTGCTATATGAAGCGCCGTAGTTTCCCCCATTGCTTTTGATTATGTGTAAAGTCAGGTATACACACTAGCCACCAAACCAAAACTAAAAAGCATAAACACCCAACTTTCAACGTGAACTAGTTTTTATGAAAAAAATTAATAAAAACTAGTTTTGCAAAACCTGAGCGTGCACTGCCGCAAACCATATTGACAAAACTCAGCAGACGCAGACGAAACGTTGATAGCAGCGCCACTGCCAAAAAGTTTGGCTATTTTCCTTTCATCTCACCGACACTCGGACGGGAACGCCAAACTAACCAGTTTGCAAACTCGATTTTCTAGTTTTTAATTTGGCAAAAACAATTTGCTACGGTTTTGGTTTGGTGAGCTTTAAAGCTATGGTGGGTTCAGTTTTTATTTGATGCTAAACGGTGGCGCCATCTGATGTCTGCGCGAAGCCTAATAAAAGGCTTTATAGATTGTAAGTACAATAATGAAGGCTGATATTGTTTTACTTTCACTTGAGTGCCTAAATAATTAATCAATCGTGTTTTAATCTTATGAAATGCCCACTTTTACGAGATATAATCAGATTTAATATATTGTGTGCAATCTACATGTATACTGTATAGAAATTTCCTAGTACATTGTTTATCATCAACATGTGCGTAATGCTCTCCAAAAAAAATTACCCAAATTTGCATGTGGTAGTTACATGACATGATGACAGATAGGTGCTTCATTTTTCATTTTTTATATAAGTTGCACATGACGTCACGCAGTACGTAGGCATTGATCAGTGTTTAACCAGAGCGCCATAATAAATTAACAAACTGCATTGGCATTTTGGCATCAGCTGGTCAGCATTTTTTTCAAATTGGCGCGCATTTTAAAACATGTCATCAAACACGTTTCTCGCTTTTCCCTAGCTTCGCGATTTTCATTTTTATAATCTCATTCTACATTTCATTTACTCAGTTTATTCGTATTTCACATTTTAAACGCATTTTGTGGAAAAAATAAACAACTTGTAGATTTAACTACTAGCGCATGTAAATATGTACTTTTTTGGGGCGAGCGAAGTCACATGATGAAAACATTAGTAAAGGTCGAAGGACGACGCCAGTGAATTAAACAAATTTGGGTGCAAAGGTTATCGGAAATTTAAGCATTAATTATGATTGTTGTACCCATTGCCTCGTACGTGTTATTCGTTTTATAATTGTTCGTGCACCATTAATTTTGATCATTTTCTTAAGTTTAAAATTTGACATTTACTCCAGATCTAGCTATTCATGAAAGGTTGCTGGAAGTTTCAATCATGAAAGTTCCATCCCACGTATAAAAAAAGCTTTGAAAACATCGAATAAAAATCGCTTTTCTATAGAAATATTCCAAACTGAAAAAAAAACTTGATTGCCCACTACTGACATTGCTGTTTTATATACTGTGGACGTGCAACAATAAAAATTCTACTATAAACAGGTGAATAACTTAAGCAAAATAACTCGTTGAACATATTGTTGTATAGATGGACGTTTTTTTTAACATGAAATATTTATAAATACCGATTTGAAATACTTTATAGCAAATCTAGGTCATTTAATAATATTCAGTAACGAAAGGTAACCGTGATTAAATACAGTGGAATCCTCTTAATGTGATTACGTTTGTTCTAAGCTATATTTCAACACATGTTGGTGGTTTGTCAGCTAAGGTACTTTCTTTTTCATCATCAGTGTCATTTTCATCACAGATTCACATGTCAGATTCAGTCATTTAGGCAGATATACCGGAAATTTTCATCAATTGCCATCTATTCTTCAAAATTTTAAACTTCATATCAGATGGGGCATCAATTTGGACAGTATGTCCATGGAGAAGGGAGGTTTAATGATAACACTACGTGAAATGCTGTTAACAATAAGAGGTTATTTTACAGTGTATTTGTATACGAGTTTTTGGCACTGGGTGATTCTGATAATAATAAATGGATGATAACATTAATGATTATCCTTGATCACATTAAGCGGGCCTACTGTATTGTGCAATTAATAACATATGCTATTAATATATGCTTATTGTGTTATGAGAAAAACTGCATTTATAGATTTTGAATTTGGCGCGATTTGAAGTTGGTCTGTTACATAATTGTTGTATTAATTCAGATTCGAATATCGAGAATTAAAGAAAAGTTTTTAAGAACATTTTTCAAACAATAATATATCATCTGGAGCTATATAATGATTTGTTCCATAAGTGATGCGAGTAAAGCCAAATGACAATACAATGCATATACAAGATTAGTGTGGGGAAGGTGATGAAGATATCAAGCATGTGTTCTGTCGGTGTACATCTTTGGACGCCAATCGGGTGATAACAGTAGGACAGTGGCTGGGTTTCATAGGTGAAAAGTGTCAGAAGGATGCTGCGATCAGAGCAGCAAAACAGCTGTTGGGGAAACTGGTGGGTTCTGAAACAGGCACTTTACACTGTCAATGGTGCCTTTATAACAGGTAGTTCAGAGCGTATGGAATAGGAAAAGAAGGATGTCTTACACAGTAAGATTGTGAGAATTTTTTTTAAAATTTCCCCCAACACTGTAGCCACTCGCTCCGGACTACCCATATCAAAGGGCAAGGCTACATGTCATAGTCATTCATTGGAGACTACTGTACAGTATAGAACACCGTGGGCGATGCGATATATGGACATGGCTTAATTTTTATTTCTAATATAATAAAGACTTTACTGAACCAAAAATGATTAACAAAAAACATTACAAGGCTGTACTTCAAGATTGTAATAAACTTAATAGCACTGACTCACTTAACAAGCATGCTATTACTAGAAAACAAGCTTAAAAGTCTGAAGACCATTTAAATGTTTTGCATACCTTCAAACGATTTAATCCCATCTAGTATTTTATTTTTAAGTAGGGTTCAAAATGTAAGTAGAAGTTAAAAAATAGAAGTTAAAAAATAGATTGTTGAATTCTAGCTTCATTTTTGTTGTTATTAGTCATTTAAGTCTACACAGACCTGTAGTTTGGAATTTGTGACAATTTTATTGCAAAAATAAGTAGTTTACAAACACATTTATGCAAATTCCATGTGCTAAAGCAAATAGCTTATACCATCATTTCATCAAGAATAAATGGAACATAGCCACCGTTTAATCTTCACAAGATGTTGTATTTGAATAATAACATACTGTACGTTTTTCTATATTTTAATTTAGAGTGAACCGTAATTTATATAAAATGAGTCAAAAATTACAGAACAAAAATTAGAAAGTTTGAAAATGAAAACTGGCATTTTCTGGTAAAAGATCATTCAGCTCAGTGAACTTACATTGAAAGAAGAAGACAATTAAATTCGATAAATCCAGCAATTACTTGACTAAGCAATAGGTGACAATTATGATAGAAATTCTTGACCTTCTATTCCTAGCATCTTGAAAGTCGATAACTGGATGTAATGATGTCAGCGCCAGAACAGGTCTCCCAACAAGGCACTCGAACGTAGGTAATAAAATTCTCTTTGATATATACCTAAACAGAAAACAATGTTTATAATACTAACTTGCATTCACAAACACTGTAAGTCATCATAAATACAGGCAAAAATATTGTTTATTTAAAAAATAGTCCATTATTTTATTTGCAACATAGCATATCTGTTGTTGATGCTTACAACTAATTTAACAACAATACATAAAAAATTAAAATAAAGGACACTCACAATTACATTCACCAAAAATGTGCAATCACATGATTTTCTAATGTCTCAATGCTGCCAATCTGTAAAAAAATTATATAAATTCAAACTTAAATATGCATCAAGAACAACACTTTTTGCATTGACTTTGCTTAGTTATGTGGCAAACCTTCTTTGAAGCTGTTCCTCTTCACCCGTACTTCTTTCTGAAGAAGCACCTATCTTTGATGCAGCAGGATTGGCTTCCACTAACTGATCCATTATTTCTAATCCATTTTCTTCTGCTACTTTTTGAATGAGAAGATCAACTTGATCCTGCGGAGTAGTGAGAGTTGTTGCCGTACCCATCGCATCTTCAACAACCTAAATGAATAAAAATATTCATTTCATTAGTAAGAAATAAAGGAAACACAGGTTAATTTCAAACTTAATGAAACATAAATGCGTTTACTTACTGATGTGCGTACATCTAAATCTTCAAATTGGGATTCAAATTTCTCCATAACTGCCGATATCTAGAAAATGGGGGAACAGCCAATATAAGTCAATAACAGTCAATATAACTTAAAATGCACAAAAATCACAGATTCCAGAACCTGAACTTCATAACATACCTTTTCTAAATCCATTGATTTCAAGGCTTTGTCAAGAGCTTTGACGACACTTCCCATACTTTTTGTAACCTAAGAGACAAGAAAGTAAATTAAATAATAAGATCCAAAGCGTCATTCTAAATAAATGTTAAAATAAACTTTGTCTCACCCCCTTCATAGTCACAGCTGTTTGAACCTTCGATGAAACTGCATCAACTTTTGAAGCCATACGTAAATAGCCAAGACTTTCATTTTTCTTTCTAATTGTATTTTCTGCATAGATTTTTGCACCTTCGATGTTGCCCTGTTGAAGAGCCTAATGTCCAGGAAAAAAACGACCCCAAATGTACCATAAAAATAATCACTGAGCATCTTCAAATTATACAAGGCAATTTTTAGTACCTTTTTAACTTTGGTCTGCTGCACTGCTTGATCCTTTTCAGCTTTTTTAGAAAGTCTCTCCAATTGCTTTGCACAAAACTATTACATTTTTGAAAAGTCGAAAGATAATTGGGGAAAATTAAGTCAATGTAGTGCTCAAATGTTTTTATATTAAATATACAGATTTATCACCCTTACCTTTAGCTGAAAAAGTGCCTCTGAAAATTAAAAATAAACATTTTTATTAATGTACTTCCAAATTACTGTCTATAAATACATCAAATAAATGATAAATTGGCAGAAAGCTAGACAGTACGTCAAGTGAAGCAAAAACACATATTGCAGACAATTTTCGGACCAATTTACCTTTTGCATTAGAAATACATGTAGTAGAAATATACTTCAAACCATCAGTTTTTTTTTGAAAATTTTGTCTTGACATTTTGTATATAGAATATGAACAGGATGATTACGTGTATATAAAAATTTAGTTGAAATCTAGCTAAAAATTAACTGCTTCAAACGTCATACCAGGGTTCCCACAGAAATTTCATTTTAAACTTCCCTGACTTTTCCAGGTTTTAAAAAACATTGCCTTGACCAATGACAACGTGAAAAATTGACACTTAAAAATATATATTTTTTAAAAACTACTAATGTCCAAATGTTAAAAATTTGTGCTCGGAAAAAGTGGGAAATTTTTCAATTTTGTCTGCGGAAAATGTGGAAAATTAGTACACGGAAAACTTAGAGAATTTTGCAAATTTGTACTCGGAAAACGTGGAAAATTTTGCAAATTTATACTCTGAAAACTTGGAAAATTGTGTGAATTTATACGTGGAAAATTTGGCAAATCTGTACTCTGAAAATGTGGAAATTTTTTGCAAATTTCTACTCTGAAAAACCTGAGCTAACCTTGTAGAAGTAGCCTACTAATTTTGGAACACCATGACAGCGTTGAATTGCCCTGACTTTTTCAAAATAAACCACTCTTCCCTGACTTTTCCACGTCATTTACAAGTTCCCTGACTTTTCCAGGTTTTCCAAGTTTTTCAGGTCTGGGGGAACCCTGCATACTTTGATGTTTTACGTGTGTTACCTATAGGCCTACTAATGGTTTTATGAACGATAACAACTATAGTTACCAGCAAACATTAAAATCAAAATATCTAAAATAAGAAACTACATGCAGTTAACTCCCTATTCGGATGAAAGCAGTACTTACCATCCATATTGTAGTAGTTGTTGGAAAATCACTAATTACTAATGAAAAGTAACACAAACAGTCACCCTCACAACACTGTGGTCGAAACCGCCCAAACAACCATACGGATTGACGTCATTTCCGGTACATGCGCGGTTTTAAAAATGGCGCTTTCCTCTGTAAAGTTTGTCTCGGAATCGCCTTGGTTAGCTCTATTTTGCAGCAAATCTTCTAGTCTAAATACAAAATACGGTAAATATAAGTGCACGAAAGATGTTCGGCAATCAGGATACTACAGTTGTGTGCGTAAAGTATCGACAGGAAGACAGAGTCCACACGAATACTGCGTGGATATGGTCAGGTAAATGGTCGTCGTCTGCTTGAATAATATTAGGGGAACTCAAACATTTACTGGGACACCAGCAGTGGGGGTAGTAGCTAAGTGGTAGCCAATAGAAATGCTTTTAGGTGCGTTTGCATCTAGGACACAGTATAGAGAACAATTAGTTCTCTATACTGTGTCTAGGTCACACAAAATCCGTCAGTCCAATTTACTACAACTTGGCTACTACCGTAACTGTTGGTGTCCGGCCAGCACATGCATGTCTGAGTTCCCTATTAATATTCGGAGATGTTTTCTCTCTTTTCAAAATTAGTAAAAAGTACAGCTAGTACAGTAAAACCTGGAAAACTGACCACCTTTGAATGGTGACCACCTGTTTATGTTGACCACTTTTTAGTGTAATTGGTTTTTCTATTGTACGTCATTTCCTTCATAAAAATTCTCCGTATAGTGACCAGTGACCACCTGTCTATTGTGTACAGTGACCAGTGTGTGTTGT
>JAQGBX010004980.1:0-14424 GCA_034698745.1 Megaphyllum sjaelandicum | reverse complement strand
CCGTGTTTTGGCTACGAAAGCATCAAAGTGCCGACAGATATTATATATACTGTGCATATATGTTGTCACGAAGAAGCTCGTATGAAACCTTCGCTTTAATTTATTGTGGACTAAAATGAGCTCACGGTTTATTTATAACTCGCTGATAACAAGATTCAATAAACCCTTTAAATTTCCTTTACACTTAAATGTATGTAGTTTTGGAAGCTCTGAAAGTTTTATAAATTGGGACAGGACCTGCTGTCAAAAAGCCAATCTTCCAGTGCGTGCAGGAACCCCATTTACTGGTAATACTAGGACACAAATTAATTCATTTATAATATGCACAAGGTCCAAACATTCAAAGTCAAAGAAAACGTCTCAGGTATGAAGCTAGTTTGAATTCTTGAAATTTTATCGATATGTTTTTATAAGAAAAATTGTTGATTATAAATTAAATAAGGCCGATGATGATGATGAGGAAGTCGACGCCGAATATTATACCGCTGCAAATGATGAAGAAAATAACCTGGGGAAAACTATTTCTGTGAATGTCGCATCGCTTCGAATTGACATAGTTTTAAAAGCTGGTCTTGCATTATCCAGAACGTACGTACCATTCATTCACCTGACTAGATCGATGTGTCAAATTCCTTATTGTACTTGAATGGTTCGCTTATTTACAGTAAAGTGGAAGAATATTTTTATCAAAGTCGAGTACGAGTGAATGATGAGAAGGTTATGAAGAAAAGTGCACAGGTAAGTGTTTGTAGATGATATTCGGTCGCTTATTAGTCACAATGCATGTATCTGACCTCCTTCAATTCCTGCTCATTTTTGTGATCATTATAGGTAACCCTGGGGGATGATATCGACATTGTCAGAGGCATCAGTTCAAAAAGTGATAAATATATCGACGTCATGAGGCTTCACATAGTTGGGATTAGAGTGCCAAAGGACCCACAGGCAAAACTAGAATTGAAAATAAAACGTGACAAACTTCTTACAATAGAGAACTATAAAAATGCTTGGAGTGGTGATGATATAAGCTAGTGATGTTATTCAAATCTATCTTTAGAATTTTGTATGTTGTAGCATGAAATTAAATCCAAAACAATGAAGTATATTTTTTACGTTTTACTTATTTTGCAAATATATGTTGGTCCAAAGTTCTTGAGCACGTTTGGGATAACTAAGTGTCCATATTTGGGGCTTCGGTGAAAAAAAAGCATGGAACGTAATGGGTAAAAAAGGTAAGTCAAGTCATGGATGACAAAATTAGACGATGATTCTTCCCATAACTTCCGGAGTGCCATGTGCACCACACCATCATTTTGAACAGGAGACATGGCACAAGTAGAATAAACCACACTGCCACCACGTTTAACAGCTTGAAGTGCGGCACTATAAAGCATTCAATGAATTAATAAGAAAAAAAGTTTTAATAAATAATCATAAGTAATTAAGGACTGCATATTACCTCAAAAGCTCAGTTTGTAGCTGGGGCAATCTGATTCTTTCAGCCATGCGAGTGGGTTTAAATATATTGTTGTCTTCCCTGTTAGCAGAAAGTCTGTCAGTTGTACATGGGGCATCCACTAAGATCTGCATTTTGCCCAAAATACGAAACATTCAAGGGATACTCGCATCAAACGACTTCCAATTGCAAAGTTAAGGCTATCATGAATATAACATTCCCATTATTCATATCTGACAATGAGACCAGTGAGGCCTTTTGCACCTTCTGTGAAAAAAATGCTAAACTTATAACATACACAACTCGCACAACTGAAGGCTGAGTTCCCAAACTGCCTGCAGATAGTGAATTGATGGTTAGCAGATGCAGATGATGAATAATGGTACACTAACAGGTATTTCTCACGCCATTATACTTTGGATAATTCAGAATGTAAGACATTAAGAAAAAGTCGCCCACTTGCCTTATTGAACATACCACATTGTTCTACAAACTTTCTTCCATCAGAAACCATTAGTTTTGGCTTGGTCTCAGAAGGTGGAACAAATGTTTCAATTACATTTACAAGTTTTTTAATCCTAGACAGCTCACCATCATTAGAAGTTAACTTCACTGAAATAAAACAATATTGCAATTTGAGGTGTCTCTAATAGTCAACTAATATCCAAACATTTTTTGGATGCACAGTAAAATAAACAGCCAGATAAAAAATTAACGTTTTAAGGAAACTCATGGATAGTTTTAAAACAGATTTTATGATGACTGGCATTTAAATGCCATAATTTTATAAATGAATTAGAAAATTTATTTTTTAGTATTTATTAGTTATTAATATTATGCAACAATTGATAAATTGTTAGATTTCTGTAAATATAACTTGCCACGCTTCAATGAAGCATCTTTTCGAAGGTTAGAGACATGTATGATAATTAAATTTTACTTACCATCATGCAATGTTTGCATAATGGCCAATGACTTTCCACCTGGAGCAGCACACATGTCTAAGACAGTGTCGCCTGGTTTAGGATTCAATGCTAGTACAGGCAACACTGAAGCCATGTCCATCAAATAATATCCTAAAAAATAAGGGAACATGAAACAACATCAGCAGTAAACATTACTTTGAAAACTTTAATTTTATACACACCTAAAACATTGGCATTAGTTACTTTTGGAGGTGGGTATGTCCTAATATCTCCACGCTTATACGCATAGATTTTCCAGGCTTGAGGAAGTATTATTGGATTTTCTTTAATGATGTCAAATTTCATGTTACCCCCTATATTTTCTTGGCACAGGAAGTCAGATTCATCGATGTAATCTTCCAATCCTTTTAGTTTTGTTACTGGAACAAACTCGTTAAAACTTGCAGTTTTGTGACTGGCTTGCGACGCAAATCTGTTTTCGTCGTCTTCAAACTCTTCAGAAATTATTTCTTCCTCGGTGTATACTTCATTGTCATCAACTGGCTGTGGAATATTTTCAATTTCCTGCGATAAATCATCGGGAAATTTTTCCTTTATAGTCCTCAATAAATACAGAAGCCTTCTGTTATATTCATGCCGAATATCCTTCGCTCCAATTTTCTTCATCAATGATTCAGCCTCTTCCACATTTGCGAAATTATTGATAAATGCGCAATACTTTTGCTGCGACAACAGTGCCAAACGTATAGACGGCCAAGAGTTTCCAAAGACAGGTTTGTAGAACTCATCAAAATTCTCCAAACAATAATCAGGACCCCATTTCTTTCGTCTTAATTCTGACTTGAAATGAATGTAACCATGGACAAGATTATACGTACCGCACTTTCATCAAACATCAGATAATAATTACCATATTTACCCAGCTTAACTTGGTGCCCATGATCGTCCTTGAAGATGAAAATTTACGAATATTTACTGTATTATGTCTACACAACCGAGAAACATTTCTATTGAGGAACATTTTATTCCAGCAACAAATCTTTGGTTTTGGTTTTTCGAATTCAAAATGGAGAATTGAGCTTGGCAAACTCTAAATTTGCCAAAAGCGCTTTATATTACGGACTTCAATTTCGCCGATAAAAGCGAGGGAAATTCAAACTTACCCAGGTTTTTTAAAGCTTCTAAAAGTTTTCTTTTATGTTGTTGTTTGCGCCACATTATTTTATTTCCAATTGAGAATTGTCCCAAAAATAATGAAAAGACAAGATTGGTGTAAGCATAAAGAAGTCCGATAGACATTAATAATTGATTTTTTTGTGGTAAAATATACAGTAAGTTTTACGATACTCATTTTTAGGATACATGTACATTCGATAAATTACACATGTATTTGGGTATATTTGTGAGGAACCAATTATCAATATACCGTGCCTCATAAACATAAAATATCACAACTGGTTAATAATCACAGATTTCACTCACATATTCATCTTCAGATTAAACAATTCATAACTTGTAGAACATACTCATAATTAAACTACATCGTGTCACGATTGAGAACCAGGATAATATTTCCAAAAACTCAACAAACAATAGGCTATAGTGAATTTCAGTAAACCAAACAATGTTGTTAAAATTCAACATATCCGCGAAAATTGTATCAAGCAACTTCCTAAAACATCAATTGTGCATGGCGCTGAGCAATCAATTAAAACTATCTGGAACAAACATGTATATTTCTAAACTAATACTGTACATGTAATTATATTTATTTTATTACACTGTCGTGCATAACTTCCTAAATGCATCAAACAAACGCCATGAAACATATTAAATTACAATGTGCATGCCATATGGAATGTATGTAGTAATTAAGAAACTTAAAATTTCAACCATTTTTCAACAAATCATAATTCGAAAGAAAACCAGCTTGTTAATTAATATGTTCAGCCTAGTACCTCTCGCCATGAGCACAGCACTGAATTTTACACGAAGCCTTATATAAAATGAACAGCACTCGAGAAGTTTTTAGATGTAAAACATTTTAGATGCGCTTACCAGATACTTCCAAATTTATTGAAATTCTATCCTGAGGGATTTATTAATGCAAGATTCATAGGTGGGAATCATATACTTCAAATGGAAGTAAGCATCGTCTCCGCCATGTAGCTCAAGGATTTCTAAAGTTTCTTGTATGAGATCGCCTAAACTTTCTTTTTTCATTTGACCATAATCGATTCCATCTCCAGTATTTACTACAAAAAATTTAAGAAAATGAACTTGTAAATACGCAAATATTTTTATTAAATTTCCAACAAATGATTGCTCAAACGATCTTACAATTGCGATTTTTGAAAAGGTTAAGCACTGGTAATATTTGTCGATAATAAGGGACCAACGCTTTTCCAAATCCGTCGATGCAAGTGACCAATTTCTGAAGAACTCGAAGGGTTGTACTTACAACTTGATGATTTTTAGTATTTAACGCATCTGAAAATGAGACTTGTAAATGTAAGTAACTAAACAAGATATGACCAATGTCACACTGAAACCGCTTACTTCTTATAGGTGTAATTAATTGGGGAAGGACGGGCAATACTTTGGGTCCTCCTTGGTGCAGAAGATCATAAATTCCTTGCTTGGCTAGGAAACAGTAAGGGTACGTGGTTTCACAAAGGCCATCGAAAAAAAGTGGCAAGTAGTAATGGTAATCCATATTCTGAAGATCAGTCTACAAAGTAAAAGTGCTTTTGATGTTATATATGTTTAGCTTTTCGACGAACAAACAAGCTTAACAATTAAAAACAGCTCTAACAAAACCGTATTAAATGGGAATAACACAAATAAAATGATGATAGAAAATTCATAAAAATATTATGGAAAATATGAATATCAAGCATTAACCCATCGATCATTTAGTGACATTTCGAAAAATGGAAACTTATTGGTTTTTTTTGTTATTTTTTTAGTGAAAAACCGCGGATTTCTTTTACTATGCTAATAGAAAACTTACCTTCCATGATATTTTATTTCCACGACTACCATGCTGGACCATCAAGGGGAAGTCTCCCCTTTGGTAAAATTTACGAAATATAGTTGAACTGGGAACCCGTGCATTTTGACATCCTGTATCTGGTGGTCTACTCACCTAAATTTGTAAAACAAATGTAAAATAAAAAATAAAACAACAAAAAATAAAAAATAAATAAATTGTGGAATACATATGATCTATATCATATGTTTCAGCAATTATGAAGGTAGTTAATTCTTTATAACCCTACTCAAAAAGGCAAAAAAATAGCAAAAAAAAGTGTGGGAACTCCGCTATTTCGTGCAATAATTCTAGTCGTGCAAAAATCCTTGAGCCAGAATTTTGAAAAAAGTTGTAAGATGAATTTACGTCCTTAAAAATTGTTTCCGGTATTTTATAGTTATATGCGATTAAATCAAAGATATGGTTAGAAAGAAAATTACCATGTGTAGTTGCACAAGTATACAATTTGGGAACTACGCGCGCATCTTTATAAAAATTAATCTATTACAAATCACGATTCCTGTTATCCAATACCAATTATAAGAAAGTTAAAAAAAGTTTTGATTAGATTTATTTTGAGAAGTCTCATAACAGAAATTTAAAAAAAGGAATACAACCACCTAAATCTCTTTTTAGTGAGACATTTCAGAAAGATCCACGATCTATTTAACACAAAAATGTCGGATTAACTGACAATAAAAAGCCCTTGTACTTCAAAGTTTAATATTTTTCAAATTTGTCATCCATGTCAGTAACAACTAGTTCGAGCTTTCTAAAAAAAAACGAAATGACTAATTCCACCAATGAAATTAAAGCCTTACCTTAGTGTTTTTCTGCATTGACTGGACAGTAAATCCTGGAACAGTCCTTTGGCAAGTTTTTACAGAAAGCATTGACTTACCGGTACGTTCTAGCGTCTAAATTATGACGCTAAAGAACACATGAAATCAAAGCACAATTTCAAAAATCTATTATCGAAAAAAACTTGTGCGCATCAAAAGTATGTTTTGGTTGCTACAACAAATCGAATTATAGATCGTTGCTAGGCACGCCGGAATTACTGCCGGAAACTTACAGAAAAATCGATATAAAAAGTTTGCTCCGTTCGCTAGAACAAAACCTTCTTTTAGCTTTCTTCTAGACAACTTCTTATCTTTTAGAAGCTCCCTTCGATAAAATGGTGAGCTATAATTTTGGTTCATATTAATATTATTTACAGTAATTCAATAACATTTTCATGATGGTTTAAAAATATTACGTTTATAATTGATTTGGAATAGATAATTTCACTAGAAAAAAATCATCAAGGTCATGGAATGGAAACATGGCCATGGAAACGATAATTTTATAATGTTCACCATAATATCAATAAAAAATAAGTTTTTAATACAACTAACTTATATAAGATCACTATATGCAGGCTATATGGGAACTTCCATGGCTTGTTTTTGCTCGTTCATGGGGGGTGTTAAGATCATTTTTAATTATTCCCTTATGCGGCGTTCGTAATTTATAACTCTATATCAGCAATGCTAAAATTAATAAACATTCCTTAAAATAAATAATACTTACAAATAACTTTCCATTTTATCTGTGGCGCAAGAAATTTTTAAAATTTCCCGCTACTGTTTTTAAATGCATTAAATGTGCAGTAGGAGAAAACGACGCTTTAACCAATGGTGTGCCAGAGGCGAGAGTTATGATCGTACGTCTGATATCAGTCTGCTGAGCATTCATTGCTAATTTAAGTATTTTTACTTAAAAGTGGAGAATTTATATTTGTAATCATGCTTAAATCATGCATAGATATCTTAAGATTTTCTATAAAAAAAAACCCGAACATACAACGTGGATTTTTGGCATTATGTGAGTGTGAACTCCAGCCTGCGACTATGGCTTGCTCTCACCTTCGATTTGATTCTAGTGTGTTTTTTTATATTAGGTCAAATTCAGCAGGAAACTGAAATTCATACAAGTTCATTTCAGACGGCCAAAAAAGGACTCCCTTTTGAATACGTTGAACCTATATTTCAACCATTTAACTCTAGAAAATGTATGTACGACGAATGTTTGGATCGAGGAACCATATATTCATTAGACTGGATTGGAAATGATGTGTGGTTTACACCCATTGACTTGTTTTAGGGGATATAGAAGAATTGAAGAATGTGGATTTAAAGCAGCCTAGATCCACCTTCAAGGACAGTAAAGAATTAAAATCGTACGTAATTGTCAACTGTCACCCTTCAAAAGTAGATCATCAGCAACTTCAGCCTGCAATGCTTTTAGATATAATTATCTGACTAATAGCCCAATTATTATACTTTATTAAAAATGGAATACTTTAACATAAAACTGGTAAAACATAAACTTATTTATTACAGAGATACGTGTAGTGAAGCTGCAAAGAAGATTCTTTCATTGGAATTTGCAACAAAAGTTAGTATAAATAAATTGCTATGTTACCGTTATTTGTGTCGTTTGCATGACCAAATTAAAAACAATTGTAATTTATAGAGTGAATTGAGAGATGAGATAAAATGGAGATACATGACTTCCGTTCAAAAACATTGCTTGGACACTGGCTCTTACGAAGCTTGTAGTAAGTTTTTAGCTTTCGTGAAAATTCTTTTGCCATATTTTGTTAATATATATTACAAAGTATACTGTGGTATACATTATAATCTTATTTGCTAGTTGCTGCTTTAACAATAAAGATCCGAAACCTGAAAATACATGTCGAAAAACAACCACGGGTAAGAAAGAGATTACACAAGAAGTGTGAATCAGAAAGCTTTCTCTCATTCATCGTTCATGTTTTGAAAATAATCTTGTGCATTTCACAGAATAAAGAAAGTAGTCATGCTTTGAAACTTGCTATTGACAAACGAAACAAGTTTTTAAATGTCATGCGGACTCACGACTATCCACGTTTTGAGTGGCTTGTAAAGGAACTCAATATTGTTTACAAAATCCCAGCAAGATTTCACTATGTTCCCGATAGGAAAAAGACAATAAGGGAAATGACACAAAAACACTGTGAGGATATTCGTATGGAAAAGATTAGCACTATCAGGTCGTGTATATGGTTTTTAAATTCTATTTTAGTGCAATGGTCAAATGTAAATTTTCCATATTTATGCTATATTTTCTGTTTCTTTCAGAGAAAAGTTAAGAGCTCAACAGGCTGATTTTTTCAAGGAAAAGGAAGAAAAATTAAGATTTATAGCAGAAGAGGAAAAGGCCCTTGGATTAAGTATTGAAAATGATGGAACTCAGCCTTTGGATGATGAAAGACTTCCTTTGCCACCACCTGTAGCATCCTCATTGCTTCAAATAGCACGGACAGCTGAGGGGCCATATGTAGAGCCAGTATTTGTCAAAAAACGCAAACCAAGTTGAAATACCTTTTAGTCGGCAATAGTGTTAAGTGTATCTTTAATAAAGCAAGTTAATAACGCACATAAGTTTTGTAATGTGATAGACTTTCAAACATTATTTTGTTTACGATGTTACAATATTTATATTATTCGGATAATATTAGAAATTTTACGTTCCACGAATTTTACTTTGAAAAAGGCCTAAAAACAATAAAGTTAGACAATGATGTTTGCCAGTTGTATTTTTTAATAGGATACATGTACTAATATATCTGCAAATTACAATGAAAGAGTCCAAACACTCTTGATAATTGACCCAAAGAGAAAGTGAAATTTTCGTGATAAATTTAAAGAATTATTGGTTTTATGTCATTATGCATTTAATATTTCAAAAGCACAATATGCATTATTTTTGAAGAATTTTTGAAGAATTAGAGAATTATCTTGCGATGCTATGTAAACCATACAAGTTGAAACTCGGGGCTCCGTAAGTTTTACTTTGTATAGAATTTAAATAACATTGCATAACTGTAAATCAGTAACTCGATTAAAATTAATTTAAAGGCTGGGATAAATTAGCCCTTTTATGGACGGGCCTTTTGCTAGAAACATCAATTTTTTGCTAAAAAAAAATTACCCTCAGGGAAATCTCGTTTTCCCCCCCCCCTCCTAGCATAATTTACAATGCATTCCCCCCCCTTTTCAACTCGCCTTTTAATTTTTTAATGTTCAACATGTCACGGTAATTGGTATGCTAGTTCTTCAAAATGCAGTTAACTAAAGTACGTTACCAGATAGAATCTTCCAAGGTTCAAATATACATTTGTATACCCTTATAATTATCTCATAATATCCGTCAGCCTCCAAAACAAGTTATCGTAAACATGTAATTGACCAGTTTCACCCTTAGCAATACCTGCATAATTTACTGAAATTACTTGCAGATTGTTATACAGGTCATGCTTTAAAATAGTTGTTTGGTATAGTGGGTGCAAGGATAGTTATGGTCAAATTATTTTGATGAAATTGCATACAGGCATCGAGTGGAAAATGAATCTAAGAATATGATGGGAACGAATGCACTCTCACCAAAAGCTGTTTGCACCTTGCATGTTAATAAGTTTCTGATTGTAGGTTGTCAAATAATGAATCTTATCATAGTTTTAAGCCTAGATAACAGAACCCATTGATCCCTCGGGTTCTGCTGCCAAATTTCTTTCAAGACTCTTGAGGTCATATGCCTGAAAAATTTGCAGAAAAGGATGCTTACTATAAACCAATATGTAACAATGAGTTTTAATGGCATATTTCAAATGCTGTACAGACCACATATCCCATATTGTAGTACCCTACGCATTTTTTTCTTTTTATACATGATAATATCAGAATTGCGAATCCTAGATATTACTGAAATGTATAAGTATTCTTTGTGATAAGTATGAAAGAGACTGATTATTTGAAGTTGTTTGTATATTGTTATTATGAGTCACCTAATCTCACTAAGCCTCGCCAGTTGTTTTTTTTTTTACAGAAAGTGCTAAGTAACATCTCAATAACCTACTCATGTGTACTAGTTAACTGCAAATACAGTACAGAGTAGTAAAAAATAAGGCATTTCATAATGAATAAACTGAGCGCAGCATCTTTTGGACCAAAAATGAAATCTACGTCTGGTGAAAGGACAAACTACTGATCACATCCTCGGATCACATACACAGAGCCAGGAACTCTGATGCTTGGAATGCTTGAATAACCTACTGTGATAGACCAGTAGCATGTGTAAAAATAACTTTTGTTATCTTGCACAAACCATAATAGAAAAAAAGCGTTTTGATTTTTCGTGATGCTAAAGGTAATTGCAAAATAATAACTTATATGAAAGGAGGGGTGGGCCTTTTTGTCTTGAAACAGGTGTCGAAAACCATCAAAAAATACTGAATTTGCTCAAGTGAACAAACAATTCTTTGTTTTCTGGCATCAAATTAATAAATTCCCACCAAGATGCTACCAACAGCTACCCAACAACTACATTTTTTTAAAATGTAAAGTAGTAAGAATTCAAAATCTTTGACAAGTTTTGCATTGACTTATAATAAATAATCCTTAAAATCTAAAAAAAAGGAAATGAATAAATCGTGATATTATGTCCATTCCCTTATGATATATTGCAAATTTATTAATCTAAGCAGTCATTTTATGCTGCAATTACTAATAAAGATGAAACAATAAATTCGTAATATTACCACTCATTGATAAAAAAACGGAGATTCAACAATTCCAAATGATTACCTCGCAAATATTTTGGTTATTACATGATTTCTCAGTATTACTTAGTAGGCACTACATCACACACATTTTTATAGCTAATGGCGATTTGGCACAGCAAACCATACAAAAATCAACTGTATTTTAAAAAATATGATCACACCTTAAATGCATGTTGATGTCCACGATTTTTTCTTCATAAAAAAAACTGTCTTAGCACCATGAGTGGTGTGCAGTATTTCCACATTATCAGATCTTGAAGATCACAAGGATGTCATTGCAGGGGGCCGTGCATATGCTTTTGGAATGAAACCATATTTACGAGTCTTAGGAGCAAACGCCCATAACCACCCATCAACAGTTTGATTATTTAAATCTGCATAGACCCAGTCGCCACGTCTTACGCTGAGGTCATCAGGTGCCTGTGCCTTATAGTCGTACAACATCACTAATTCACTGCCATGAAAGCGCAGGTCCTCAGCACCAGGGGAATTACCATATGCTCCTGCACTGACTTGAAATGGTGGAGTTGTTTGTGGAATTGAATTAGGCAGTTGATCTGAAAATAACAGGAAGTCCTATCACTCCATCCCTTCAACTGTTAAATGTTAGTACGTTTTTTTAATATGGCTAGGTCTAACAGGGGGAGTAGACAAAATTTCTGGTTTAGTACAGCTTGTAAAATTTAAACTGAATTACACGAGTGACTCACGTATATCTTGTTAACATGCCAACCAATGTATTCCCTGTAGTTTTATCCATGCTGACATTCAAACGCATTCTTGTCAATATGAACATAAGTTTTAGTTTGATAATAAACATGAGATCCATTTTAATAAACACTCAATGCAATTTCTAGTAAAGATTAGCCAATTCACTTGTTACGCAATGACCTCTAGCACCCTGAGTTTATGCAAAATTAGATTTCACAGCCCTCTACAATGGCTTTGAAAAAGCACGCGCAATATAAGAATAAGTATGACAGCGACAAAGTGGTATATCTAGATGATGCCAGAAAGGAACAAATGTATACCTTGTGAAACATCAGCAGGATAGACAAATGCACTGGGAACAAATCCTTCTTGTCCATCAGACCTTAAAATCCACACCCAATCAGGATCCTCTCTGTTGAGCACAGTGACAAATTCTCCTCTTTCCACACTAACATCATTCTCATCGCGAGCGATGAAAGTGTACAGCACAACGTAGCGACCCGCAGGATCTTTAAAAAATGGATGCACGTTTGGTGAGGAGGATGCAGGGGTTCCAGTTGGCAGTAGATTGAGCTGCGAACAACCTCCTTTGAGAATGAGTTTACTGTGAGGACCAGCAGCATAGCTTTCCGTATCAGAATGGACCTCCCGATTTCTCAGAGAATTTGGCAAAGTTGGCGTACAAGGCCTATGATCGATACTTTCAGCTTCACGTGGAATTTTTTTATGTTTTACACTTATAGCAAGTTCTGCCAGTTGACTGCCATAAGAAGCACAATAGGAGTGAGGTATGAAGCCCTCTTGTCCATTATCAGATGCTATAACATACACCCAGTCATTCTCTTGGTATAGTACATTCACCAATTGACCACGTTTAACCTCCAGTTCATCGTCAACACAAGGGGTAAAGTCGTGTAACACAACCATTTTGGAATCTGGTGAAAGTCCATTTTCCTTTTCAATTCCAACACGAACCAATGTCTCAATGCTCGAGCTACCGGTGATACGCCCAATGCTGGGAGCACGGCTAACATCTTTATCACCCTCTGAAAATTAAAATAGTTATGTCTTTTAAGATTGGCACAGATTGTTGGGAATGAGCAGCATTATCGGTAATGCAATGTACGTTTAAATTTATGATTAATCGACGCACTGCATTTCAATTAAACATTAACCAGCAATAAAACTGCTAGTGTTGGGAACCGGAAGTATCACCATATAACTGTGCATTCCGAAACGAGGACATAAATGAGCGCGAACAGAAAGTATAGGCCTACATTATTAATTGTTTGCATTTTGATAATTATCGCAAAATGCACTTTAAACAGTATCCCATGCACGGCCATAAATATATACATGTATAACTAAATCGTCGAAAAATTCGACAGAGTAATGGATATAACATGTGAATTAAAGAATTAATTATGGATCGATCCTGTTTGAGAAAATTTCAAAGTGTCAATTAATTAAATTTATACGTGTGATATCAAACAGCTTCCCTCATCAAAAATAGGCTTAATTAAGATAAACAGCTAGATTACTATTATTGGTAAGGATTGTTTAGGCTATAGGCTAGCTAAACCAGGCCAAAATACATCGAACTTTTCTAAAGCATAAGTTTGATTGCATTTTTATAACATTTTCAGTCTACAATAAGTTGTAAAAAAAACTATATCGGTGGGCCGACTTGACCAACGCGAGTCTTAATAAATGCGCCAACATATCAACATTTCTTGCATTATATCATTGGTTACCAAATAAAAGCCATACCAATAGCAAGCTATTAATTAAAAACCATATACCTTTCTTTCTTTTTCCTCTACGAATTCGCACAGGGCACAAAAATGCCATAGAACTTGTTTTCTAACGTTCAGTTTAATTTTCTTCGTGGTATTCACTCCCCCTTACTCTACCCTCGCCAACTTACTTCAGTCAAATGCAACAAGTACAGGTATACTGGACAAGTTCACATTTCTTTTGCTTACCTGGCTAGGCTGGCTTGACTACCTGTTCAAAAGACATGGTTGGTCAGTTTGGTAGACGTATGGTGCACCGTTTGTGGCTTATTAAGTTTTACGTATCGTGACATGAAATAGTAAACTTTTCAAGAATCACAAAATATCTCAAAGATAATTGAAAACGTATGCGTACACAAACGCGATAAACTATTTATCTTATCACTACTAAAAAGTAGGTTTAAATTTCGAACCTATTTACAAATTTGCACTTTTCAAAATTATGTTCTTGATTAGCGTGCCATATTCAATAAAACTATCTTGGGGAGATTCCGAGAGATTCGCTGCATTCGGATATTCATACTAGTATAGGTATCTTGCTTGCAAAGAATAAATGTTATAGCCTACGTAGTATCGTACTTTAAACAATGAAAACAAAAATTAATATATACAAAGATCACCTTATTTTTATATAAAATAATATAAGCTAGCAAATACTGTGCTTCTGTCAACCCAAGTGTGTCAACCAGACCAGTATGGTTTGGTAACTCCGCCCAATTTTACCTAGCCATGAGCTCGCATCGCCGCACAAGAGTAGTGTATGAGTGAAACGTCGTTCACTTAAGTGAGTTACTCACTCCAATTTCCCTCACTAAAGTGAACTACTTCACTGAACTAATCCATCGTTAACTAGG
>JAQGBX010004979.1:0-14424 GCA_034698745.1 Megaphyllum sjaelandicum | reverse complement strand
AAAGGTTCAGCCTCCCCACCCCTTCTCCCATGTCGTATATATATATTCTGAAATATAATTAAATTATGGAAAATATATATATGGTCTGCTTCAAATGCATTGTCTGTTTGATGTTTAGAAACTGTGCAAAATTGGCCTACTGGTATAAGACGTTTGAAAATTAGCAAAATTGATCAATAGCAATATACAGTACATTTTGAAATTTTTGAAATATTGATCATTGAAAATGTTTCAATTTTGAAATATCAAGCAATGAAAACCTGGAAAATTGTGCAACATTGACACCCGAAAATGTCAAAATTTGACCATCGGAAAGAAAAACCAAATTTACATGACACATTTAATTTTTTTTTTTATTTTTGGTGCTTACGTTTCCCTCGGGGCGCCCGGGTGTAGCTCACCCTCTGGCACCGTCGTTGCCACGGTCCTGCTCAAAAATGATATTTTAATACATAAAAACGCGAAAATTAATTAACTATCTAGGAATTTATCAGACGATTACCGCTGAGTGAGCCAATCTAGATTTTCTCTTCCTCGGCAATCACAAGTGCGCCATCTTGGAGTCAGCATTCTGATAAAACAACATTGGCTCAAAGCATAAAATAATAGAAAAAAATGGGCAAATTTCTGCTTTCTCGTTGAGTTTATAATATACGGTAATTTGTTTCATTATTCCGACAATTCCATTCCCCAACACATCTTGCCAAAGTATTTATCACCTTGAAGAACAGTCCAAGATACATTCACTTCAAGATACTTTCCATGGTACATTTTTTAAATTCAGAGCACGATGCATTCGATGTTCTAACTCCACATTTTAATATCGCATAATTAAAAAACACTGAGTTTTTTGTTAATTTTTTACGATCCATAATAAACAGTTTGCGTTTCAGGCGATGATATCCCATCTTCTCTCCGTTGAGTCGACAACGGGTACTCATCCTCGTATCCGCTTAAGTACGCCTCAGGCCAGGCGCTGTAAGGCAATTTCAGCTATTAAAGCTAAAGCCATTAATCCAGCTAATCTGCACGTCTTATGCAGAAAGTTAGAAACAAAAAAACGTGGAAAGATTTTATGGGCCATAATATTTTCTCGATTTCCCCGTTTTTCCACAATCATTCGCAACGATTTACGGCTCATAAACACAACTCGGCTAATTAACAACATTTTTGCAGCTTTCAATTAATAAACATAAAACTCCCGGTAGCGGCGTTCAGATGGCGCTGGGTGCATTTTTGCAAAACGCAAACGGGGTCTAATCTCCAAACTTATTAAAACGGCTCAAATGCAGCTTTTTTAACCGAGATAAGCATTACACCACCTTGTAAATCACTCATTTTAATGTCCACCATTCCCGGCACATACAGCATTCATATCCATTTATTATTTTCTGACGCGCATTTCCTAAATTATCTTTCTCTTGCATGCAACCATAATCTTGCTCCGCGTGGCGCATTTAGAAATGTAGTTAAAACGTTTAGTGGAGAGCTTGAACATTGCGGACCATAAATTGCGTCGTGGTGCACATTTTATGTGACACTCGTACTTTGCATAAACCTAGACAAAGAAATAAAGCAAAACGAAATGAAATTTTAGAGGCGTGTGACCAATGGCGAGCGGACCATTAACCAAAGAGGGTTAAAGTCATTGGGCTGGTGATTTCCATACTACTAATCGCGGATATCTGATCGTAAACTAGAACATATGGCCATTGCTTATCAAGAAATTACCCTTTTTTGGAGCTATAAATCTATGTGATTTGACATGTTGAAAGTGTTGATAAACTAATAAAGTTTTTGAAAACCATGGCAAAAACTAGTTGAAACTCAACCATACACTGTTATGCTTTCAAATGTGCATTTTAGTGATCCATTCTCTTTGGTAATAACGGGGAATTTCCCGACAAACGCTGCAGCACCTTCCCATTCATATACATGTGCATGAGGCAGGATTCCATTCAAACATCGGTGAAACTAACGGACCTTATGTAGATTACATCAGCACGTCTATATCACGTGACATTTCATTCATTTCATTGGCAAAATTACCCGGAAGCACGTTCTTTTAGTTACTGATTCGATGAAAAGATCATCTGATGCATCCTCATACGTAAGGGTGCGAGCACAAAAAAATGCTTACTTTCGACGTGATTCTTTCAGCTTCTTGTTTTCAGCTTTGACCCGCACAATGAACGCTGTTAGTAGCGTGATGGTTAGCGTGCTATAGGTGAAGCATTCCGCGAAAAACCTTGCACATGCGCATTAGCATCTCATGATGAGCGCAGGACTTTTTTACGACATATACACTTGTATGTGCATGTTCGCTATTTGACCAATGCGCCACTCTGTCTTAAAAATCTGCTTTTAGATGTCCAAAAAAGAACGTTAAACATTCTTGAAAGTTTATAGCGATTCCTGTAAGCCTAGCCAGGCTCGGTTAAGAATTCTTTGTGCTCACACCCTAACTCAATAGGATCCATTCTTATTGTTGATGTTGATGTCCCATTTCGTTCATTCCATGGGCGAAAATAGTATTTTAGTTTTCTGATTCGATGAAAAGATCACCTGATGCATCCTCATACGTTAGGGTACGAGCACAAAAAATGCTTACTTTCGACGTGATTCTTTCAGCTTCTTGTTTCCAGCTTTTGGGCGCGCAATGAACGCAATTGGTAGGCGGACATAAGGTCGCACATCAAGAAGGTCGTTAGGCAAAAAGGTCGCATGGAGACAAGGTCGTGTAGCAATAAGGCCGCCAAAAAATAAGGTCGACTGTGAAAAAGATCGTTAGTCAATAAGATCGACTTTTATACTAAAACGTGACACAATTATTTTAAATTATAATAATTGATGTAAATTATTATTTGAAACTCGTCATTGTTCAAAGTATGGAAATGTGACAGTTTCTATACCCATTCTATAGTAATAAAAATGCCTTTCATCTGATATTTTTTTCCTTGTAAAAGAGGAGGAAAGTTTCATTACGGACTGGTTTTGGTCAGCTTGTCTATATCATGAAACGCAATTTTTTCCTGGTATAACCAGAAATGTATCACGTATTATCAAAGATAATATACATGTAATTAAAATTAACGTTTATTCTTGATTTATTCATGTCGTTATTGTGTGGGTGTTAAGGTTGATACATATGATTTATTGGCTGTAAATAATGAGGTACCAAATGTTTCCATTTTACAATGAAATGACACCCATTTTCATTAAAAAGACTATACATTAAAATGTATACTGTGCGCAATACCACGCAAGTAATCAATATTATCAATCAATCCATAGTTCTTGACAACATTTTGAATTCGCTCTGTCAGTGAACAGTAGACTTTTCTACCAACAGGTGTTTGGCGACCCTGGATGAGGTGCTCCACAGCAAGTTCATTAAATTTTTGCTCTTTTTTCAAACTATCGATGAATTTCCAAATGGTGGGATGTTGAGCACCAACTAATTCATTGAAGCGGCGGTGCCAACCTTCTACACTGTTGTTGGTACGAGGGAGATTTTCTAGAACTGCATCATAGCAATTCCACAGAGTATGAGCATAAACTGGGGGCCGGCGAACTCCTCGTCTATTTGCACGACCAACCCAGACATCTTCGAAATAGTCCACAACTAACTGCAGTGCTCCAACTTCATTCATGTAAAAGTTACTACCAAGAAGGTCTTCGAAAGCAGGGATGATGTTGTGAACAGGTACAAAAGCTAATGCTGGAAGTAGCTTGAGCTGGAGTGAGAAATCTGCATCTTCAGAATAACGAGCAGCTAATCCAGCAGCCTGTATTTTCCACCAGATACACTGTGACAAATGAAAAAAACAGCCACGAAGGGCTGTCTGCGGAAATTCTTTTTTAAATGTATTTATCGCAGCAAGTTCAAAATCCAACATAATTGATTCCGGTCTCAAATTTGGTTGTAAATTTTTCAGCGCAATAATAAATCGAAGATATGTTGCTTCAGATTTATCTGGTAACAGTGCAAAGACGGATGGAATCACCTTGTAAAGTTGGACGCCATGAATAGTGTAGAGCTGGGAAAAAAGTGGTGGTGTCGTTTTAAATGTACCATCTGCATACCAGTGTGGGCACCTACAGTACATGTAGAAGCAAGGAAATGATTTTAGACGAAAATTGAAAGAGCTAAGAGCTTGATGAGTTTATATTCAGGAATCCATACAGTTACCTTGATAACATAGTGAGATTTCGTTTGGTAGAAAAGATAACAATTCGATCGGCACCTGGCCCACTGTCATATTGCAAAAAGACCTCCTCAAGCTGATTTTCGTTGCGTATTACTGTATATTCACGTGAAAAGTTCATGTCGATTAAAGAATTTGGATTTACAGGATAATCACCAATCAACTGCCGGTGCCTTCTGATTGTTCGTTTCATACTTTCAACTGAAGGTAGCTGCCCTTGAACAGCTTGAGACGCATTTTCTGTCATTTCTCCAACGATGTGTTGAGTTGAATCCCGAGTAGCAACGCATCGTTTTTTTAAATCAACCAATATCTTTCGAACTTCCACTTTCGCAGGATCAGGAACATGATTGTGATTACCCATGGATTTTACAATTACTCCATTTGTCGTGTGCTGACGAGCAGGACACCTTGCCAATTTGTATTCAGAACACTTCCAAATACTGACATCTTTCAAAATTTTTTCTCTAAAAAATGTATAGCCATCCTTAACCAACATATTTTCACCTTTTTGCGACTTGACAAACTGTAAAGCCATGGTTCGATCATTCAATTAAGTCAGTGCTGAATGAAAGATACCAAAATCGAATCTCTTACATATAGGCTCTTTTTGGCTAAAGGTCAATACAGTTATGCAGGCGACATTTTTGTCAAACGACCTTTGTGCCGTCGATCTTTAGGTTTGGCGGCCTTATTGCTACACGACCTTGTCTCCATGCGACCTTTTTGCCTAACGACCTTCTTGATGTGCGACCTTATGTCCGCCTACCAATTGACCGGCGACCTTTTGTCCGGGACCCGTGATGGTCAGTGTGCTTGGTGGCGCTACTGCATGCGTTATGCTAGGTGAAACATTCCGCGTAAAACCTTGCACATGCGCATTAGCATCTCATGATGAGCGCAGGACACGTTCTTACGGTACATATGTGCATCGCTTCACTTTTGATCAATAGTGATCTGTGTGCCACTTTGTATAACACTTTGATAACACGGATTAAACGAAAAATTTGATGTCCATAGAATTTCGTCTTAACGAGGTTCGACTGCATGTACAACATCATAGGTAGAAAACATCGTACATAAATTAGCTATTCAATGTGAATAATCTACAAAGTTGAGACCATGACATTAGAAGATATTCTAGAGGATATTTGGACCAGAAAAGGCAATCCAGAGCTCCAGAGCGCATGCGGGTTGATCCACGTGACACAACCCGTATGATTCCTAATCAAATCTCATAATCGAGTGACATTCCGGGCAACTGCATATAGTAAACCTATCGGACCATTCAACTCTCTTAGAAATTAGTGGCATTTTTATCTCCCGCGTCAACGGTCTTTCGGGTTAAGTTCGGTCAAGCATTGTTCGACTTCTCTCTACCAGAACTTCCCGAACTCGCCAGAGACGGTGAGCCAGATAGATCCGGGCAAATTGCGTCTCCAGGAAATGAGAGAGAAATTCAGCGAAACTTATCTGAATAATTTCCAGAATCTCGCATTATTAAGCTCGGTATCTCATTCCGCCGAAAATTTCGCAGATAGGGAACGTAGGCTATACTCGGCGACGAAACAATTTAAAAAAAAAATTGGGAGCCATTGTCAGATAATTTAGCGCAACATTTTTATCTCGCAAAGTCCCTTCGGAAACCGGCACGTGGCAATAAGACGATAGTGGCTTTTACAAAAGAACGAAATAAAACGAAATAGAAGCGCAATTATTTAAAACGGTCGGAGATAAGCTCCTCAAGAAGTCGACTGCTTTTGTTTCTAATCGAGAATCTCCATCTCGCGACGACTTCTTAAAAATGCATAACTCGCAGCGTTTATGAATGGAAGCCCATTTCAATTGAAAACAAAACCCCCCAAAATATGAAAACGTTAAATTGTTCACTTTTGGATTATATCATCAACAACATGGCAATTCAAAATGTATGCATGAGGCAACAGCTCCCATTATACCCTATATTACCTCCTGATTTCCAGCCCAAATTGCACCACCTCCCCCCCCCACCCATAAACCCCGCATAATCTGAGTGGTTCCCGAGTAAAAGTTTACAGTGAACTAAAACCGGCTCAAATGGACTGTTAAAATTTTTATCTTTTTTTCCCTCCCTTAAATGCATTTTGGAAAGTATCCAACGAAGCCCGTACTATTTAGCTTATACGGAATGGGTGGGCTCGGCAGCACGTATCTCATATGCATGCGCGTATAATAACATCATATACACAAATCTCGGGTATAATTCTGTCAAGTACAAATGCCGAATACAGTCTGGCAAATAGACTGCTTCGGTTGGAAATTACCACGGAAAAGAAAAAAAAGAAGAGAAAAAAAAATGTCCGATAAGTTATCACACTCGATAGCAAAACATTTCTTTGATATGATATTATTGCTCGTAAAACTTCCGAGTTTTTGTACGAAATTGCGTTTCGCATTCCTCGAAACAACGATAAAATCGTCCTCATTTCCCTAAGGCTGCGTAGCATTTTCATTTCCCATCTACGAAAACTGGTAGTAGTGGCCGCCGCGCGACGCGAGCTGCACCGGAAGCCGGATCTTCGCAGTTTTGCGAAGAGAATGCTACGGAGTATATGTACGTCGTTCTGGAACTTTTTTTTGTTACAGGTTCCCTATATAAACATTCCAGATTTGTTTTTTTTTGGCACAGGACCCCTTTATGAACACTCCAGATTTGTTCACCATGTACCACCAACGGAACATTGTTAACGTTTCTTGAAAATGTTCCTGAAATATGTTTCGGACAATCTTTTGCTGAAACATTTGTGTCCACACCGACGAAACAATCTTGCTTGAAACAAGATGGAGAACACCGAGAATATAATTCTCCGGTTTATAAATGGTTCAAAAATTATATACAGTAAGTGATGTGGTCTCCATCAGCAATTAAAATATCAGCATCGCATTTAATAGCCGCACTCAGGAAATGCCGCAGCTTGACGTAGATGGAAAACGTAAATGTAAATGTACATGTATGGTTAGGCATTAATACCGGTTTTACAATTTCAAAAGCGATTGGAAATGTGCAAAACGTCTTGATTGTGTCCACTTGCATGTTTCTTAATCTCTAAGGGGTTAGTATACATGTACAGTAGAACCTCTATTATATGAACTCATGAGTACTTTGCTCCTGCCGACCACACCGTGCCTTATTTGGCTGGTGCAGGCCTCAACCTTGAGAAAATTAATTAAATACAATAGGGTACCTCGTTTGAGGCCTGCTCGTAGCAGCCAAAGGCGCACTGGTGCCTGTGAGAGCACCTTTACAATTTTTATTTTGTTCGTTGTTTTAGATGTTCTACTGAGTTCAAAGCGGAAACGGGCACTGTTGTCAAACCTCCCCAACAAAAAAGATACACATGTACATGTAATGTGATAAAATAACTTTGAATACTTAATTGACTTGTTTCCTATTTTTTTAAAATTGTTTTTCTATTGGTTGGAATTTTAACCTCCATTATCTGAACTTTTCGACTATATGAACCACCTCTGATCCCAATTAGTTCATATAAAAGAGGTTCTACTGTAGTAAGTGTAGTAAGAAGATGCATGATGTAAGACGAAAATGGAAAAACTTGATTTTTAACTAATTTAAGAAACATGCAAAGGTGCTTAAATTTAATACGTCATGTTTGACAGTGAAGATTAGAACATTTAGAACAAGTTTCCGAGAGATGACAACTTCAAAAGTAATGTAACCTCTGGAACGTAAAGCTACGCCCAACCAACACTGTAGGTACTTTTGAAGGAACATACTTGTAAGAGGAACTATTTGTTTCTAATTGTTGACAATAGTTTCCATAAATTATTTCAAATAAATTGTGTACGTACATTTATTTCAGAAATAGTTACTAAATTAATTTTATAGATTGTTTCTTAATTAATAAAGGAGTAGACACGACCATCAGCGTTTAATCAGAAACGACGTTTCGGCACCCATGGGCCATTCTTCAAGTTTATTCTGCACAATCCAAAATATATAGTTAAGTTTACATACAATCATTCGAAAAAAACTAACATAGCAATGGTAAATCTCATGTAAAACTAACAGGCACGGTTGAAACAAGGTTAAAGATTAAAAAATAAAGTTAAAAATCTATGTAAACTAGCACTGCAGACATGTGAAATTTGGATACTAAGGGAATTTTCAGCATCCATGCATCCCAATTTTAGCATCCATTCTGAAAATTCCCTTAGTATTCAAATTTCGCATGTCTGCAGTGCTAGTTTACATGAATTTTTAACTTTATTTTTTAATCTTTAACTTTGTTTTAACCGTGCCTGTTAGTTTTACATGAGATTTACCATTGCTATGTTAGTTTTTTTTCGAATGATTGTATGTAAACTTAACTACATATTTTGGATTGTGCAGAATAAACTTGAAGAATGGCACATGGGTGCCGAAACGTCGTTTCTGATTAAACGCTGATGGTCGTGTCTACTCCTTTATTAATTAATAAAAAACAAAACGACGCCCAACGAGAGGACTTGTTCCGGTTCCTTTCTTATCATTTCTGCCCCCGAATGAAATCACTTGGGGTTTCGCTACGGTCAGTCGTTCTTCGGGGGAGGAGGGAGTGGGGCCTTTCGAGGATCAGTGGACAAGGGAAAAAAAATAAATATATTACGAAAGCAACCGCAAATATTAGGCAAAAATTGCAGAAAAACACTCGAGAATCAGCCTAAAAAAGATATGCCAAAATTACTCGGCTCCCTTAATGGGGTTTTGACCCGGCAAAATTAATTAAGGCACGTTCGAGCGTCCTTATACAGGGCTTCCCTAAAAATTTCATCTTGAACTTCCTTAACTTTTTCCTGACCTTTAAAGGTTTAAAAAAAATCCATGACCAATGACAACGTGGAAAATTGACATATTTTATAAACTTAATTGACACTGAAAAATATTCTTAAATTTACTAACAACAATTTTTAAAATTTGCATGAAAATGTTTTAAAATGGTCAAATTTTTGAATTCGGAAAATGTTGAAAATTTGTGCTCGAAAATAGTGGGAATTTTCGCAATTTTGTCCTCGGAAAACCTAGAGAATTTTAAAAATTCGTACACGGAAAAGTTAGCGCAATTGTCCAAATTGTGCTAACTTTTACTCGGAAAACGTGGAACATTTTTCAAATTTGCACTCATAAAACATGGACAATTTTGCTTATTTGTACTCTGAAAACTTTAAATATTTTGCAAATGTGTACTCGGAAAACGGGGAAAATTTTTAAAATTTTTACCCGAAAATTGTTGAAAATTTCGCCTCCGAAATTAGTGAATATTTCGCGAATTTTTCTCAGAAATTTTTCAAAATTTGGCAAAACTGACTTCCGAAATCGTTGACAATTTCGTCAATTCTGTTTTCAGAAATTGTTAAAAATTTCGCCAAATCTTACTTCAGAAATCGTTGAAAATGTCGCGAATTTGTGCTCAGAAACTGTTAAGAATTTCGCCAAACTGTCTTCAGAAATAGATGACAATTTCGCCAAATCTGTCTTCAGAATTAGTTGAAAAATTCGCCAAATCTGTCTTCGGAAATTGTTGCATTTTTTTTTTCTTCCCAAATTTTTTGAATAAATTTGCAAATTTGTACTGATAAAATTTTAAACAATTTTCAGATGGGTCCTAAGCTAGCTAGCCAAGCAGAAGCATTAGTTTTTAAATCGTGCCAACTTTAATACGTCAGATTTTCCTGACATTCTCAAAATTACTCATTCTTCCTTGACTTTTCCGGGCATTCTCAAGTTCCCTGACTTTTCCAGGTTTGGGATAAACCCTTTTAAAAGCAGGACCATTGCAATAACCTTTAAGGGTCCGTCCATAATTTGCGTGGACAACTAAGGGAAGGGAAGGGTGGAGGTTCTCGTTATGTACACCACCGTCTACCTAAGGGAGGAGATATATTACAGATGACCACATAGACACATGCTCTCTTTTTGCACTTAGCTTTTGCTCATTAAATGTTGTATTATTTGAAATTTAGAAGGTTAGCATCATTCAAAACAACCATATTTCACTGTTTAACATTAATGAATCAGGATATCTTCAAATCTGGAAGACCTGGAAAAGTCGGGGAACTTAAAAATGTCTAGAAAAGCCAGGAAAAGCTCAGGGAAGAATGGCTTATTTTTTTAAAAAAAGTCAGGAAAATTCAATGTATAGGCATGTTGTTGGAACTTGTTGCGATCCCATTTTCCGAGAACAAATTTGAACAAAAAAGTCCACGTTTTCCGAGGACAAATTTGCAAAATTCTGCACGTTTTCACTTTTTCCGAACCTCCTAAGACCATAATGTCACAATTTCCCAGGTTTTCGGAGAGCATATTTTCAACATTTTCCGAATATACGAAATTGTCAAATTTTTAAAAATATCTCCTAGAACATTTTTTAAAATTTTTTTGCTGTTAATTTTCAAAATTGTCATTAGTAAATTTTGCAAATTATTTGTTTAAATCCTGGAAACATCAGGGAAGTGAGGGAAGTTGTAAATGAAATTTCTGGGAGGATCCTGTAAATATAGCAAATATATTGTAAAACATAAATAAATAAATTTATAGAAATGGAGGGAGGGAGGGTAGAGTGCAGCATTGCTCCCAGACCCGGGGTAGATCAGGGGTACCTGGCGCTCAGGACTTTTAAGACTCGTAATTTTCTGAGTAAAATTGGTGAAAATTTAAACTTTTTCCAAGAACAATTTGCACATTTTTCCGGGTTAAGTTTCAAAATGTTCAAAAATTTTCGAGGATAAATTTGTAAAACCTTCAACCCTTTTTGAGTATAAACTTGTAAAATTTTCAATTTCATTTTTCCAAGGAAAAACTTGTAAAATTCTAAAAATCATTAAGCTTGAACATTTTAAATATTACGTAAAATTCTTAAGAACATTTTCCAGAAATAATTCCTCTGAGAGACCCTGAATTTGAATGGATTTTTTTGTGGATAAATAAGCTAGCTCAGAAGTTTTATCGCCCTAGTTTAAAAATAATGGACTTTTAAATATAAAAAGAAAACGTGCCTCGGCAGAGTGTTCTTCGGACTTGACTTTTCCGTGGATGTCTTCGGATGAGGCAGCCATCTTGGAATTGGAATGGAAATTTGAAATGAAATGCAGAAATGAAATACGGGGACTGCTTGCGCCACCTGGCCACCGTGCACCTGGCGATGAAACAAAGCAAAGGCGCTTTTGATTAAGAAATTTGAATTTTTAAAAAAGGTACGAATGGCGGGAGATTTGAATTTGTGAAAATTAAAAAATTTGAAATGCTTGAAAGGAATTGAGATTTGAGTTTTAAATTTATTCGTACTCAACTTACGAACATTTTCACGATGAGTCCTTAATTTACGAAAAAAAAAAAACTTTCTCAAAATAAAGACAATTTGTCCGCTGTAAATGTCAATTTTTTCAAAACTTAATTGCTAGATTTTCTTCAACAACAATTCGCTTCGATTTTACATTTTTGTTTTAAAATCGAGCAAACGTTTTCCAATAAAAATAAACAATAACATTAAAATTGCCGTAAAATATTTAGGGTTGTTCTTTTAGACATTTCATTTTTAACTTCCCTGATTTTTCAAGATTTCCCTGACCAATGACAATCAGTCTAAAATTTACGTATTTTGCAATATTTACTAATTACAATTTTTAAAATAAAATTAGAAAAATGCAAAACGTAACCGTGGAAAAATGTTAAATGTAAACTTTCGAAAACGTAGAGAATTTTTCAAATTTGTACTCTGAAAAAGTGGAGAATTTTGCCAATTTTTACTCAGAAAACGTGGAGAGTTTTTTTAAATTTGTACTCGGAAAACGTGGAGAATTTTGCAAATTTGTACTCTGAAAACGTAGAGAGTATTGCAAATTAGTACTCGGAAAAATCGCCATGACTGCGTTGAATTTCCCTGACTTTTTCAAAATAAGCCATTCTACCCTGACTTTTCCTGGTCTTAGGGGTACCCTGCTACTTAATTTATGACCCTTTCCATGACTATTTAATTTCTCAACTTAGTTAATATGAATTAAGTACATGTATCGGTTCATTTCTTCAAGACCAGTTCTCAAGTGACGGTCAATATGTAATTTTATTGGTGCAATGTTACATTTGCATTTTTTTTTATTATTTTCATTTCCGTTGTTTCTCAAACTTGAACAACTTCCGGTTTTATCATGATTTTTATTTCCGTTATCAGAATAAGCGTCTTCTTGGAGCATCTTTTTGGTTTCCTAGATTTTTTCCGCTAAATCTTGCTTAATTCCTCCTTTTTGGACTCTTTTGACATTGTTTTCAAAAGACGTAAAGCGGCTTGTTTTTTGACCTTAGAACGTTTTTCAAACTCAAAATTTCAAGTTTTTCAAGTTTTTCAAACTTCAAAATTTTAAGAAGAAAAACTTCTTGAAATTTTTGAAATTTAAACGAAAGTGGGACGTTTAAACCGTAGTTGGTTGTTTCTGACGTAATCGGATGTCCGATTAACTTAATCGGCACACGATGAATGACGTCATCGTCCACAATTTTTCGTCATCATAATTTTAATCGATGACGTCATTAATAAAAATGACCCATTTTTTGGACATTTCATCGCACTTTTTTTTCGGACAATTTGTTGAATGTACAAAAAAATGCGACATTTTCGTGAATTTAATCGGAAATTTTTTTCGGACGTAATTTGGCAAATATTAGGACATTATCTGAGAATTAATCGGACGAAATCTCACTTAACTGCAACAATAATCAGACATAATTTAGCAAATAATCGTTCATATTTGGACAAATAATTTAACATATAACTTTACAAATAATCGGGTATTTTTTTCGGATTGTCAATGTTCAGGAATTTTTTCGGACAATGTGAGAAATAATCAGAATTTTTTTTGGACACAGTAATTTGAGATAAATTGTCAAATATTCAGCCTTTTTTTCGGACAATCTGACAAGTAATCTGACAGATAATTGGACAAATAATCGGGCATTTTTTGGGAGTATTTACCTCTTGACCATGCTCGAACGATTCCAGGAATCCCGCAGAAAACTTGAAAATCCAGAGAATTTGTAAAATTTCAAGCCTAGGAAACTTGAAAAAGACTGAAAAGTTGTTAAATTTATTTTGAAATTTTGAGAAAAAAAATACGAAAGTGGGAATATAAATATTTAAAAATAAAAGGATAACGTTTTCGCTCCGATTAATATTTCATGACGAATTGCATTTTTTTGATTTAGGTTCAAACTACTTCATCATTTAAAATCAAATAAAAACGCATGGCGTCGAAACGTTGCTTTTTTAAAGTAACCTGGTCGTGTTTTAAATTATTAATTTGATTAATTTTCCGACCACTTGATGATGAACATTTTTGAAAAAATATCATCGTTTTAAATTTGATATTTTCATGATAATTTTCCATTTTGAGTTCAATTAGCTATAAACGAACAATTCATAAAATGATAGGAAGGCGGAAGACCCATTATTACGGGGTTATATAGGTCAGCCACCTGATGGTGAAATTAAATGGAATTTTCTTATAAATTATCAATCTAGGAAATACAGCTGGAAAACATTGTAAAAACACTTGTAATGTTTAAAAAAATACAATGCAGATACAGAAAAGAATTATTCTTCGAATAATAGCACAGATATTTAATAATATTTCCAATTACAATAATTGATGACTACGGAAATGTCCATTTTATTACATATCATCGTAAAACATGTATGTATTACCATTTTTGTAACACACATTTTCTAAATGTAATACATGCATTTTAAAGTTTTATAAAATTTTGAATAAAAAAAGGTTTCATGCAACTAATCCAGATGCATATTACACGTACAGTAATTATTAAAATAGAGATGTTAAAAAAATAGATATTAAATAAGGGATAGAAACATTATTGTATTATTGAGCAAAGAACGATGGAAAATACGTTCCAAAATACTTGTTTAAAACTAATCAGCAGCAGCAAAACCAAAAACTAAGTCGAGGGCAATTTAGATTACAGAATTGTCACAGTCGTTTGAATTGCAATTGAATCATATTTTAAGTAATAATTTCGAACTTTCCACGGTACTTTGAAGTGCTAAATGATCCCCCCTATTTAAATCACCGTTTTTAAATTCCGAAGCATATTCCATCTATATAAATAAAAATGTAAATTTGCGTTTGTCATTTATGGCTAATCTCCGAAAGTTCTTTACCGATTGCTTTG
>JAQGBX010004978.1:0-14426 GCA_034698745.1 Megaphyllum sjaelandicum | reverse complement strand
AGAGCGGACAACGCGGTGGGCAAAGAACTGTTTGGACGATTTCGTCTTTAACCTGCTCTTCGTAAGCTTCTTGCTGTAATACATGTATTCCAAAAACCAAAAAAAAATCCAAAATTCAAAACACGTCTGGTACGGAGCATTTCGGATAAAGGATATTCTCGCATTAACCTATACAGCACCTCAAAAATGCTTTAAAAGTAACAACTAGGGTGCCCAAAACAATGCCCCCGTACCTATAGGGAGATTCTGGAAGGGGCCCCGAGTGAGGTGCAGCATACTGTAGATGCCTGCACCTTTTCCCGCGCTTGGTTGCCCATAGTAACCCCTCCTGGGTGGTAAACCCTTTGTTTCGTCAACCGCTGCCAGGTGGCGGGCTAACGACCGGGGGCTGGATGGGCGCATGCGCTACCCGTGTCCGGCCTTGACTCGGTACCTCGCAACCCTTTTCATTAAGGCCCTCTACCAAAATAGAAGTAGCCAGTCGCCCACTGACCACCCCATTCGGCCATGCGTTCCTCTCGTTGGCCTCGCGTGTGAACCTCCATCGTGGTTCTGGGCGGGGTAGCAACATTCTCGGGAATCCTGCCCCCTGGCGGCGGGGTCCTTTCACCCCGGCTCATTCCGAGAAGTGCTCGTGAAAGAAGGCAAAAAACATCCACCCCCTAAAACGACTCCCCTCCAAAGGCCAACATTCCTCGACGGGATAGAAAAAAAAGCGTCGGTCCGACGACTTTTTGACATTCACTTACTTATTGATCTAAATACCGCATGGCGATAAAAAAAAAGTCGCCAGGGGGCGCTGCTGGGTAGGCGAAGATAGAGAGCCTATACAGGCGAAGAATGTCAACGCTTGAATGTCCACCGTTTTCGGCAATGCTGACATGGCGCTAGATAACCAAATGGGTGTTCGTCCGCCATGTCAGCATTGCCGTAAAATACATGTACATGTCTCTTATATCTTATTTCAGTCTCGAAAACTTGAATTACTGTGCACATTTATTTAAAGTAGACAATTTTTTTTCTATTTTTGCCTACATGTCTGGCGTGATGATATGAGATTCTCACAAAAAATTGAGAAATTCCTCAGGATGTGATTCTTTTCAGACAAGAATCCGAAGACTGTCTGCGAGTCAATAGCCGCTATGCTAACATTTTTTGAACACACTTCGTCCGAAATATTCAATATGAATTTTCCTCCTTGTAATATGATTCATCTACCTTCGGCTAATTATGTTTATACAAGTATAAATTCTGCTGATAAATTCATAAAAAGTAAATTAACTCGGAAAAAGTTCAAATAGCACGTGTCGTGCGATTATTTTTTTTTTCAAATTATTTTCTTTAGAAATTAAATAAACGGGACAATTTAACTTATAAAAACATAATTACCCGGAGGTAGATACTACACGAAAGAAAATTACATGTAAATCTTGAAAATCAATATCAAAATAACACGTGTTCCAAAAATATACAGCATCATTGCGGGATAAGATTTGCAGGTCACATATGAGATTTTTTTGAACATAAATAACTATAGGAAATGTGAATTTAACATTCATAAATTTTCCACGCATTATGGTTTTAAGTTGAAAAAAAAAAAAAAACCTGAAATTTAAAAAACAAAACAAAAAAAAACACCTGAAATTAAATAGAAAAAAAAAACAACACCACCGCCATCTATAGAGATCAATACACGGAAAATGAGATAAAAAATAAATTTGAGATTCATTGAAAATTAACGTGAGTGGAATTTAAAAACGTGAAATTCTCAATTACGATATTGACCCACGATAAATCTCGTTTATCAACATACATGTGCATGCATGTATCTCCTTAGCTATGATTCCATTTGAAATAATTTTTTATATAGCACTAAAATCAGTACTTTGTTAAAGTGCCAAGTAGATTTGGTACTCAAAATGGCCTCGGAGCTATCGCAACTTATTATTCTTCCGTTATTCTACGGTGCAGACGAATGCGGATGTGCTCCTCCCCCATTCGCCACGCCATAAACTGCCAAAAAGTTAACTCCATTACACAATACGTATAACAGTATATTACGATACATACAAATTAAGGTTATGTTGCGAACTTGCGATATACATGTAATTTAAATTTCACATATCGTACTTTTTTAGTCATGAATCAGCACAGATTTTTTTTCACAAGTGCTTGGAACCAGCTCGATAAAATAACTACTAAAGTGCGAACTAATATATTTAGATCGTGTAAATTCCATCTAATCACACATGTTATGTTAAAATTTCGGGGAGGGGAGGGGCGGAGGCTGTACCCCGCTCCTGTAACCCTGTTAGATAACATGGTTTACATGTACATGTACTAGTACAAGTATGTTGAAATAATTCAAAATACAGAATGTTGTAGAATTCGTGCGTTTAAACAAGATATGCAGTTGTAAATACATGTAGGCTACCCTGATGTAATATGGGTACTCAGACGAAAGCTTTACGAATCTCACTTTAGCAGTCGTGAAGTAGTCGTGAAGTCACTTGTGCAAAATCAGTGCATTCCCACGTGAAGAAAATTAATAACGATGGGAAAACTGCATTTTTCAAACAAGCTACTGAATGTAGTTGCAAATAGGGGGTTACATGGCAGCCATTTTTACAGCCCTGCAGGTACATGGACATGAATTAAGTCCATGCAGGACACCCTCTTAACCGTTATATATAGTACATGTACGTGGTACGGGTATGGCTTTGATTTCTCACATTATGCCTCCCCTAGCTAAAGTCAAGTATATACCAAACTTAGTTTTGGAACCCCTGGTTCCGACCCTTCCAAAGGCCTCCGCCATTGCAGTACATTGTGCAATACTGTACACGTCCGCCAGACGGCCATAATTCGTGGTATCAGACGCGGGTGAGAAATCCGGCAAGGTCATGGGCCTCTGTTCAACCCTGAATGCTTTGGAACCCGGCCTGCGGTCCAACCACCTTTCGAGGTATCGATTTTTTTCTCGCAGCGCCTCTCAGCGGCGGGGGTTGCAGCGCAGTTACGCGAACCGCATCGCTTCGCAGTAGTACATGTAGGTGTCTGGAGAGAAAAGGTTAAGGGAGTGGTTGGGGGGGAGGTGCCATCAGCGCCCCCTCACCACCATTTGTATACCGGATCAGCAGACACGGAGGTCGTCTTCGCCAGTGCCGCATTTTCCTTTGTTGTCTGATGGAAAAAAGAGCGAGGGGCCTCCGGAGGGGCCGTGGGTGGGGCCCAAGCGCGAGGTGCGCGAAAAATGGAGCGCTTTCTGCTGCTCAACTGCTCTCAAGTGCTAACGCTCGGCTCGTGAACGGCCTTGAACCGCGCCGAGCGATCGTGGCGCCCCCAACTACTGGCGGGGCATTCGAATGGCTACTGTGGAAAATGCGAAGCATCCGTTGAGGAACGAGAAAATTTTGGGCAGTTTTTTTGGCACAGTAAAAGGGTGATGTTGGGTCCCCTCTTTTAAAAAAGTAGGGTAACCGCTTGGGTATTTTGGAACATGAGGTTCTCCATGAACTTGTTCTGCGAGAAGACTTCCCCCAAGGGCCCAAAGAACTGTCTGTTGAATCAACATGGCAAGTGTGCACCAGAAGGCTGGTCAAAAAATTGCTTCCGATTTTTACACGTATGGAGTGTAACTGCGTATGTCAGAAACTGCTTCTGATTATTTGATACGTTTCACCAGAAGAGGGCAGTGTCACCTACTCACCTTGATGGAAGACGTTTCGGAAGTACACTGTAGGTGACAGACAAGAAGAAGACGTGCTTTGATTATTGCTGGTTAGTTAATTGTCATCCATACAACGTCTTAACTTCTGGTACTGTATTTTTTTCGACATTCGTACATGTATTTCTCTCTAGAAACAAAGATGGCAACCATGACAACCAACTGGTAACAATCATAGCACGTCTTCTTCAAGGTTGTCACTTGCTTCTGAACACGCACGTGTCGCGTTTCTACACCAGATGGCACCCCCGCTTCAAAAGTGACACAACTATAAAAAAAATTGCCAAATTCCGGTGTCGCATCAAGCGGAAATGACCTATATACATTCGGTAAAAACGACATATCTTAAATTAATATCATGTCTTAAGTTTCGGCTAAATGTCAGTAGTTTCACTTTGATTTATACTTGGCAATTTACTTTCTACTTGAAGAACTTGTTCGGCAACAGGTCCGTTTCCCAAATACCTACCTCGCACTCCGGCTTCAAAAGTGACACAACTCAACATTTTTAACTTTACAGCACAGATCATCAGATGGAACAGCTTTCGTCACATGGATCATTCAGTGAATACGTTTTTTTTTAAACTCGCTTTATCAGGAAAGTTAAAAAAGTTGAGTTGTGTCAATTTTGAAGAGAGGATACGAGATAGCTACACTGGAAACGGATCTACTACCGAACAACTTCATTTGCGGGCACTTTATTTCACAAAATCTCAACGTGATCAAGTGCCAATGTCACGTGGAGTTGGTGCAAACCAAAATTTGTAATAATTCCGCTATCGAATAACGGCCGGATTAATTTTATTACAAAAAAACAGACCGAATTAATCGTATTGCAAAAGCGATTATTTAATGCGTGCTGGTGCAACGGCGAGTTCCTAACGAGGCCAATGCCTTAATTTCCCATTATGTGATAATGAGTCCCGTGGAGCAAACTGAGCGATTAGCCCATCGAGCGCCACCATACATCGAAGCTTTTCCAAAACACATCAACAGCTGAGCTCCGCGAACAAAGACTTTTTCAACTCAATCATCAAACATGTTCTCGACTCAAATCTTAACCTCTATACGGTCACCTTCATTTTTTTTTTTTTTTCATCAAACTTTTATTCTTCCATATTTTGAATTTCGGACAACGTTATACCGAGCATCGGAGCGCACTTTTCAGCTGTTGTTGTTATTTGGCACCCCCATTAAGTCCGGTCCGATTCCCATCTGCGTTTGACCCAGAACGTGCTCGACCTTTCTTGGCTCGAGTCAGTGCACGCCGGTGCGGCCATCTGGTGTTCGCACCTGGCGTTTTCTGAGCTTTCCCATTCAGCACCTGCTCCGCATTTTCGCAGGCAGCACACGTGTCTTGCCATTTTTTTGGGCACTTTTTGGGGTTGGGCTCTTTGTCTCGTTCCCCCTTTGTGTCCCCCTCGCTCTACCTGTGTCTTCGAGGGGGATTCCTTTGTTCGTGGTCGAGCGCGACGGGTCCCGGATGTCAACCGTCCACGGTAGCCCCGTTGGATATCCGTTCTGTCTGATGACCCCTGCCCCCTCCACCCTTCCGTACCCACGCTGCTAGTTCGTCGCCCCGCCGGCAGGTGCGCACTTTCTTCGGATTTCTTTCTTTGTCCCGTCTTTCATCCCACCCCTCCCTTTCCTCCCTGCAGCATCCTCCGGACCTCGAGGATCTTGGGGTGCTCGTGGGGGCAAAACGTAAAGGACTTCAACCTCTGGCAGCGAGTCGAGGTCGACCATAAACTGCGCTCAGCTAACTTTATGGCATTTTCGTGTTTCGTTATGGTTCTGCGACCAGGGGCAAACAATTTCGCAATTTTGGAAAACCTTGGTCGCTACGAAACTGCAGGTGAGCAACTGGCCTCATTAGTAACTGGCTGGCACTGAAGTCATTTCACTGGACCAATTCGTGCAATTAGTGCACTGTTAGTGCCTCACTTGGTCCACGTTGCAATACTAAACATAAGGTATCATCACGCACATGCAGTAATAACGTAAACACATCCATGAACATGAGATGATACTGACTGTTATTCACGAGTTAGGTCATGCACCTTTCAAGAGCAAGTGACATATCCAGGCACTTTGGACTAAATGACCCGTGGCACGCGAACGGTTTGATCCTTGCGTGGATTCATGCGTGAAACTTGTTTTTTAAAAAAAAATTCTGTCCATTACTGAAAAACAAAACTTAAATGCAGTTTCGTGCTTTTTCCGCTTGGCACCCATGAATGGTTTTGACGAATGAAAAATATCAGAAAGATCCTTCAGGTTTTAGTGCTTTCACTTTTATGGTCTTTAAAAAAAAATTCATTTACCCTATATCGTCCCTTTACAAAAGTATACCCTCCTCGTTAAATCCCAAATACGGGAAAATTAATTAAATTGCGATTTTGGGGTCAATCATGACCAGACTAATTAGTCTGATTTAAACTGTATGATGATCTCCCCTGCCACATGGTACTACATGTACTGACTGCAGGGTAAAGAATAAAATACAGTAATGACTTTATTACGTAAGATATCGTATACCGTATGTACTGTACGTGTAAATAAGAATTTTTTAAATTTGGAATCATGAAAAACGTAATTTGATCCTTCTTTGTACACCATAGATGGCAGTAACTGAATCGCCATGAAGAGTAGGCGAACATAATGTTTGGGAGTATAGTCCAAGGTGCCGTACTTCGGACTCTTGACACCCTCACGTAGGGGGTGGACAACTGCCCCAGCAAAGATGAAGGACATTTATTTTTTGGGTAGAAACGGGGCGATGTGTCTCGCTGGATTTTGCTTGCATGTAAATTGCGATAATAATGTACGAGAGCACTATCCTAAACACTATAAATTCAAACTTTTTCCGCATCAGATTGAGGTTGTTTTCGAAACTGAAAAGTTGACTGAAAAACATCTGCATATCGCTTATTGGGCGACATGAATACCAGTTCACGTTACGTTGTTACCCTAGACAATGTCCCGAACATCTGAACAATCTCAAATTCTCAAATGTTTTTAACATGTTTTTAAAATTATTCTTCAGGGGTCATCAGAACATCGACTTCATTGATATTATTATTATTTAAAAAACACTTTCAAAAATGAAACAGCTATACTTTCGGAATACATGTAGCTTAATCGGTTAATCCCGTAAACTAAGTAAACTAAGAGAAATTCGAAAGCTTGGAAAAAGATTATTTAAACAAGAATTGTCATGGTCTCCAAAGAGGGGGTGAATGAGATATCTGTAATCAACCGATGTTTATTTTATTGATTATACTCCGTAGAAACTGACCTTATGTTTGATGATAAATGTGTACCATGAACATTTGTTTATAAATAAACAGTTTGTAATAAAATTTCTATTTATTTATTAGTGGGGTGCTGGACAAAACACGGTTGAAGACCTTTGGTGTACAGGAAATGCACAGAATTCCCTAAATTTTCCCTATTTTTCAATCATATCAGGCTGCTTGAATACCGCAAATACGGAATTAAGCGCCGGACCCGCAATAGCCGCCTGCCCTTAATAATCGCCGGGGGTTCCCCGGAATTTGCAAATATGCGCCGGGGCGTTTAATTCCGTATTTACGGTAAGCGAATTTCATTTACATTTACGTAAATATTCATTTATTGATAGTATATAGGGTACAGTACTGAGTTGAACTGCATGAATTGAAATATGTCCGGTTAATCCGACTACGGATAATCGAGAGAGTCTTAATTCACATCGTTTTATTTCCCCATACGTCCACCAGGCGAGATGCTTTAAACAGGGTGACAAGATGAAGATGAACCCCTGTCCTATAACAACTATTTTCCAGCTCATAAACACCGGGTGCGTGCCATCAAAAGTGCCACGCGCGAGGGGCGCCCCCTCACCACGGTGCATGTGATGAATATAAGAACAACCTGCTCTCTTCCCATGGACGGCCATTGCTTTTTCGATTTTGGGAAGAAAACAAAGCGTGGGCAGTTTGTTTACGTAGCCAGGGTGGGTGTGAGGTGGGGAAGGGGGGTGCAAAGAGCCCTTTCATCAGTCGGTTTGTACGTGTGTTTCTGCATGAATTAGGGAAAAATTGACAACACTTTCGCAATTGTTATTCATGGAAAAGCTAATCTCCAAGCAGTGACGTCAGTCGGGCGTTTGTTTATCCACTCAAATATAATGTATTGCAAACGATCCGAGCGCAATTCGAGGAACGTCCATCTAACTTTCATTTTCCGCGAATAGCGCTGTGCGCAGAAAGGCGAAATTTCCCGACAAAAAAGCCAACCTGCATGCGCGTAATTTCGCTATGCATTGTGCGAACACGTGAACTGGACACGAAGACAATGGCGCCGCCTCGTGTTCCCGCATCTGGGAATCATTGAATTGACGTGAAATGCCATCTGTGAAGGCCGTGCGATATCGTGTGTGAACATGTTCTCTGTTTGCACAGATGGGGCTTTTCCCGGATGGTTCGTTTATCCGTTCATTCGGTAAAATAACTATATGTACGGAACGTGACGTCAATGCGCGATCAAATACGATATCGATACAATGAGGCCAGGCTCGCCCAATCAGCGGCGATTTTTCATTCAACGGGGAAAATTTACGACGAATTATTTATGAATGAAAAACTTGCACTTTTTTTTTGGTGGGTAGTTTTGTGTGTGTGTGTTTTGTGTACAAGGTTATGTCAACAATGCGGCGTTGCCATATAGGAAAGGTGCGTTTTGGAAACATTGATAGGGAGGATAATGGTTTGGGATGCAGTCAAGGGTATTCCCATACTCGTATATCCGACAATCACCGTCATTTGGGAAATAATTGTAATAAAAAAAAAAAAAAAAAAAAATGGAAGGAATATCTGTTTCGCAACGTGAACAAAACGACCAAACGTGCTTTCGTGAGAACAAAACTGGATCTTTCCGAACAGTTCCGTATTGAATTTTGCCCGCAGTCACGAAGTCGGACGAATGAATTTCGTACGAGTTATGAAAAAATACAATTATTGTTCGATCGTAACAACTTTTAAAATGTATACACCGCCTATTAGTATTTCAAATTTCTGCTGGTGAAACGTGAGGCTCCTATATATACGGTTCTCTTGGTTTAGATGAAATCAACTTTCAACGTGAACTAGTTTCTATAAAAAAAAATTAATTCAAACTAGTTTTTGCAAAACCTGAGCTTATACACACAGCAACAAATCATATTGACAAAACTCAGCAGACGACAGACGATATCCCGATAAACACGATAGATACGATATGGTGCAGACGAAGCGTCGATAGCAGCGCCACCGCCAAAACGTTTGGCTATTTCCCTTTCATCTCACCGACACTCGACGGGAACTCCAAACTAAGTTTGCAAACTGATTTTCTAGTTTTTAGTTTGACAAAAAGAGTTCGCTATACGCCATTTTTTTCGTTGCCTCAAAACAAAAAAGTTTTAGTTTTGGTTTGGTGATAGGGTGTACCCGACTTAAGAGCTAAACTCATGAGTATCTGATGTAATGTTAGAAACTTTCAAAAGCAACACCTAATATACTATTCATAACATTATTTTGCCCAAAACATGCTTTTCTTCCGAGAATGCTACAAATTTGTGATACTTGGTATTTTTCTAAACTAAATAAACAGAAATGATTGCAAACATTGCATCGTGTAAGTGGAACAACGTCCAATTTTGTCCTTATTTATTTATTTTAAATCAACGAATGTTTCAGCGTTAGAGGAAACGCTGAGGACATAACTCTTCATTGTACCATGGAACAAAATCCTTCCCAAGTATGCAGTATTTACATATGGGTTTATTTTAAAATTTCTAGTAATTCAGCTGTATACATGGCTTTATATATCATCCCTCATATATGTATACAAAAATTAAGGCAGATCAACAAAAATGGAAAAGTTAAAGGAAATGATAAATTAAATTAACTACGTCCATGGAACAGGTGTTCATATATACTTGAATTGTTTTTTCAAACATATATATACAGTATACACACGTTCAGAAAACAATTGTCCCACCCTGATATTACAGAACTATATACTTTTGAAATTGTCCAAGACACATGTACATTTCAAACCTGTTTATTGTATATTGTATATGCAGGGTTCATTTTTACCTTCAAATACGGTGGTGGCCGATTTCTATAGGAGTTAACCCGGCATTCGCCTAGAACCAAGTTTGGGAAACCACGAAAACCAAAGTCAGGAAAACCGACACGGGAATCGAACCCATGTCTACCGAATACAAAGCCTAAGCATTAACCACTCAGCCAACTCTGCTCGGTAATTAAGTGAAAGTTATTTTTAATGGTATAGTTATCGATGAAACGTTCTGGTTCGAAACATCACATTTAAAAACAAAAAATATACGTGTTGTTAAATTTTCATCAAAAAAACGTTAAACAAATGTAGACATTTGTTCAAGCATCTCATTCCGTTTTTTCTTTCTTTCTAATTGGCCATTGCATGGTTCATGGCCAGAAGCATCATTTAATACATAATCTTCGATTAAAGAAATCAGATTTTGATACCACCGATTAATACAACATAAATGGGTCTACAATAAGTAAATATACTGCATTTTTGAAGGTCCATATACCAATAACTCGTTATCTCCGGCAATTTTCGAAGATAATTTTAACCATTTCGAATTTCATTTGTTCAATACTTTTTTTGCCTATACTTTATACAGATAACGAAGTTAAATAACTAGAAAATGGGAATTTCCTATTCGCAAATTTTCCACGCGCTCATTGTAAATAAAAAAATTTAAAAAAAACTCATTGTAATTTAAAATAGCGCCATCTATAGGGAACAATTCAAGCGTAACTATCTTCATGATGGCAGCTCCAGTTCCAGGGTGAAAGATAGTTTGATCAGTGGACAATTTGCACTGACCAATGCCCGGCTGGTCCGGAGATAAGATGGACAAAAAGAAGGGTCTGTAGAAGGGGTGGATTGTCAGCGCCCCCTCCGTGAAATTTTCGTGGTTCCGTCTCACCGCCTCCGCCAATCAGGTTGTAAAACGCAAAAATCGGTAGCCGAAGACGAGGGGGTCGCGTGCCGTCCACACGCCGCTGACCGCATAATCCCCCTCCCCCAACCCATTAAAAATAATAGCAGGAAACAGGAACGAGTCGGGTCAGAGGTCACTGCGCTACCAACCCGACTGTAGACTAGCACTGGGCCGTGGCCGAAAATCACCAATTCGCAGGTATAACTGAGCCCTCGGATGAGGGGGGGGGGGTTGGTCACCCCCCTTCCCTCACCCCACGGGTCCTCACTCCATCTGCCGTTCCCCTAGCTTCGAGACATAGAGAGGGAGGCGTGCGTTAAATTTAGCCAGGGTTTCGGGCTCACCTCGTCCCCGAGGCCAGAAATAGCCCTCGTGTCATTACCCCCGCAAAAACACAATATCCGTCTGTCTGGATCGGGGGCAAAAAACGAACGAGGGGGATGAAATAAAAAAAAAAGAAAATAAAAGCACGTGGTGCAGAGATTTCGCGCCGGCGCCAAATGGCACGAGTTGAGGCGATTAAGCGCCAGCTCCCCTGGTGGAGAGATAAGGAGGTGTTGCGTAGGTCTACGCCCTAGTGTCTAATTCAGATATTGATCGGATAAAGCGGGCAGGGGTCAATTCGTGCGTGCTCGAAAAAACACGGATCGAGTGCGTGGAACGCTCCAAGTGGGGGCAAGATGGCCGCCGCCCCATCTGTTCCACTTTTCAAGAATTTCAACTTACACTTAGCCCTGGTTTTTCTGGAAACAAACCCACTTGAAGACCTACTATTGCCACGAGACTGGGTTGTCCTTATACATGCATTACGTCACCAAATTAGCTAATGATGGAAAATTACGTCATTTTCCTGATATACATGTAATGACCCATTAAGAACGACGCCATTTTAGGTCATTTCTTGAGAATATGAGGAATGAGCTGTTGAACAAATGGTCTTTTCTTGCAGAATATGACATTATCGAGAGCAAATAAAACGACTTCAGTTGGACCGTTGGTGCTGTCATCATCAAACATGATGTCATAGGCCAAAGCCAGTAAGACTACTCCGGCAGTACATATTAATCGTCTTGTCGGTTTTGTTGCTATACCCACATTTACAGCGGTGTTTGTTTGGGTGAGTTAAGGATTCATGAGTTACATGGACATGATGGACTCATTAATTACAGTACGTCAGATGAATTCAGTATGCTCAAGCACTGTAACCAGCTATAACACCGACTATTCCTGAGACCGAGGTCCAGTCAACGAACTTATTGATTTACTGCCACCAGTACAGATGAATTGCAATTTTAAAATGCGAATCGTACATTGCACGAATTGACGTAAATGCAATCATTAATTACTATTGTTTATAATTTCTGAAGCTGTTACAACACGTGTCTAGGGCGGACCATTGGTGCTGTCATCATCAACCATGATCTCATAGACCAGAGCCAATAAGACTACTCCGGCAGTAAGTATCAATCGTCTTGTAGGTTTTGTTGCTATACCCACATTTATAGTGGTGTTTGCTTTTGTGATTTTAGTAAATCATTTATGAGTTACATGGACTCATCAAATGTGTCAGATGAATTCAGTATGCTCAAGCACTGTAACCAGCTGTAACACCGATTGTTACTGAGATCGAGTTTGAGTAAACGAACCCATTGATTTACTGCCACCAGTGCAGATGAATTGCAATTTTAAAATGCGAATCGAACATTGCACGAATTGAGGTAAATGCAATCATTAATTACCATCGCTTACAATTTCTGAATGTCACAACACGTGTGTATAGGGCGCGGTCCCGGAGGATGCAATGAATCGCCGAAATGTGCTCGAAATCTCACGTTCGATCGGCTATGAATCATGCAAAATCTAAGATTGCCACTTGAATATTAAACAAAAGGCCAGGTATTTGGTAAAAGTGTTTTTTTTCTTCCAATAAACCTGTCTGGTGCTAAACTTTTAGATCCAGATTGAGAACGTAGATGGGGCATTCAAAAACTAGTCGCAGCTCAGGATGGACTCGGACTCGGACAATTGCCTGGTGGCGCTACGATCGCTGTGGCGATTCCACGGTTCTCATTTTGCCTCGTACATTATCCTAAATTTTACTAGCTAGTGTAACGAGAATCCGCGACTTGATGAATGGATGTGAAAGTGATCCCACCGTCGTTAACAACGACGAGAAACCCGCGAGATTCGAGAATTTTACCGGAAACCCGAGGTCGCCGGTATCGGGTTTTGGCGACCGACGCGCCACCCACATCGTGGTATCGGCTGGTGAGGCCCCCAGACGGTCGACCGGTCTATTAATAGAAGACCCCTTTTGCTCCCGTATCTCCTTTCCCAAGGTTAACGTGAACCCCTTTCACCTCCTCCCAGCGTGTCAACGCACCCGGGCCGCATTTCCCGCGCTTTTCCACGCCGGAAGGGGGCGTGGCATCTCTTGTTGCCGGGACGACGGCCGGCATCACGCACCGTGACATCATGGCCTTGGAATGCCGCCACCAGGGGGCAGCAGACGGGGGTCTATGCATCACGTGTCTAGACGAGGGGTAAATGGCCTCGAAGAGCAATGCAGACACAGACGATGGGCAAAAAACCCAGACTCGTACCTAAAGCTCGACACCAGAATCCAGAATAAAAAAAAAACTAACCAGGGGGTGAGGAGAATGAAAGGGGATGGATGGGTTTGCTACGAGGGGGTTGACCGCCATTGAACCCCGCACGACTGACCCACATGTCTCGGCGTCCGAGGGTCATTTCATTGACAACATCATCAGAGTTGGCCACCCCGAATTATACGACTTGTTTCTGTCAATGAAATCCGCACCCCCTGAATCATTCACATTTTTCGGTGATAACGGAGGGGCATTTCGTCCAGCCTCCGCAATGACCCCATCCTTGACCTTTCCTTTTCAGGCGTTTCCTACTGACCGTAGAATCTGACATTGTTTTAACAAGAGGAAGGAAGAGTGGTTTCGGAAACCGAGAATGGAACCCAAGGTGATTACTTCAAGATGGATGAATAAAAATGGGGGAAACCCCCGGCTTACGGACATCCCCCCTCAAGTAACTCCCCCTTTACGACCCTGCGTATCGATATCCGCACTTACATACATTTGGATGTTGTCAGAATAACGGAACCGTTAAGCTCTTGACCTATTGGACATTTAATTCATTAACGCCATGCATGAAGTCATTAGTGTTACTGTTACAGTGACTCCATTGATGCTTTTTTTAGGGTTTATATCGCAAGATACAAAAAAATGGACAAGTCTGCAACTACTTCCGTTCATTTTTTTAGTTTATCTTGCCATTTCATAATGTTATTCTATAATGGATAACAAACGAAAGACGCATGATGGCACTTTTTTCATGGCATGATGTTCAAGTTTTTGGAAGATTTCAAAGGAATCGAAAGAATTTTAAAGAAATTAACTAGAGTATCAATAAACGCTTATTTTCATGTTTTCTTGAGTATAGAAGCACGCATGCATCATAGATGGCGTTGCATACATGTGTTGTATAGTCGACTCCCAATTAAGTTACATTACGTAAAATGATCCAGAAAACTTGTCTGTATGATAAGAAGAAAAAATACCGATATAATATAAGTAGAACCTCCTAAGTTGACCACATCCATACGTTGACCACCTCCTTATGTTGACCAAATTTTCATACATTGGTTGG
>JAQGBX010004977.1:0-14428 GCA_034698745.1 Megaphyllum sjaelandicum | reverse complement strand
TTGTATGATGATCCCCCCTGCCACATGGTACTATGTACTGACTGCAGGGTAATGAATAGAATAGAATAGAATAGATAGCGAAAACTTTATGTGGCAGACGATGAACCTAAACAAGGAGTGGGATGGGAAAGGAATAGTCATGGCCGATTTAATATAGGAACTATCCCAGCATTTTCCTGGAGGGATTGTGGGAAACCACGAAAAACCACAATGAGGATAGCGGACCTATAAATCGAACCTGAGTGACAGGTAGGCACGGCATGCACCACAAGGTATAGACTTATCGGATTTTTTTTATGGTGTCACACACTAGGTTTGGAATTCATTCTATTCTAGTCTTGTCCAAGTAGATTCGAAAAAAAATTTAACGTTCTAGACTGCTCAGACATGTGGTGTCTGGGTGTGCGGGACCTCGATCTCTCCTTTTGCGGAGATCCGATGCGTCCCATGCTGGTCCAATGACACGAATATTTTTTTCCGGTCTGTCCCGAAAACATGTCGTGCGTGCCATGCCGGTAGCCGATCCCAGAAAAAAGATAGAGGAGCTTTATTGTGGCCAGTTGTTTGTGTAAACATCCTGGAAAAAATTCAACAATAGAAACATGCAACGTCAGCATTGCAACTGAGTGGATCAAGAAACAATTAAGCAGTGTAGATCAATCACGTGAAATAAATGATTCACAATGTGTATTAGGCCTACACGTGTAATGCATAGAACTCTTGCATAGGATTGCAAGTGCCTTGCACATGCAGACAGAGAAATGGTTACTTATGTTGCTAAACCCTTCTTTGATCTTTACCGCTTTTATGGAATTACTGCCAAAAAACATGAAACATTCTACAGTATTCATGTCTCAGGCACAAAGTCCCTCTAGGTTTCCTTGCTTATAGATACAGTATGTTATTTCATTTCCTTTGCACGGTCAACTATTAGTATTAATCATACCTTGTTCATATTTATGACCATGCAGGCTTCAAAAGTCAATTTCCTTCAAGACAAAGACTCGAGTGACAATTGTCACGTTTCACGATACGAAATTCAAAAATTCGCCCTTGGCACATCAGTCAAGGTTCAAATGCTTAGCGCCCTAGGGCAGTATGGCTGATGCAATCGATATTCAACATGTGCGAGACAATGTGACCAGATAGCGTTCCCGTGAAAAATTTTTCGTACATACGATGCTGACTTGATTAATTTCTTCCGCTTCAAGAATTATCAAAATATTTATACACATCAGCCTAATTACTAAAACTAATTCCGAACGATTTTAATTTCTATTTTCACAGTTATAATCGAAATACTTTAAATCGATCATTTGACCGGAAATGTGATGATGTCACGACTGACGACACAGCTTCCACTTGCGCCATCCCGCGCCATCCAGTGCCCATGCACGTACTCGAATTTCATTATTCATTTCCCATCGACAAACTGTAGTTCATCCAAATTTTTCTCTTGCGATATGTATCTGTTATTTCAAAACGATTACTACAACTTCGAAAGAATTATTCGTTCAAAGAAGTCCAACTTGATTATTATGGGACCGATCCACGGAATGTGCTTCAACTTCGCTGAAAATATGGTAAATATGGAAAATGAAGCTTCCCATCTTTGGCGGACTGACGCTTGGAGATTCTGTTAAGAGGCAAGTGTTATCTATGTTTTGTAACGAATAATTTATTTAATAATCTCTGATCTTAATTGCGGTAGTTTTTAACTCTTTGAAATATTTAAAAGCCTGATCAGTTCGTTGAAATATCATGGTATATGTCAAACAATGCTGCTAACGAGTCCAAGGTTTCATTGGCGCCATTTTGCGCCAAATGGAGATTTAAATATGGAACAAAAAATAAGTGATAATAATTGTATCATTCGGTTTCCCCAGAACAGAAAAAATCATGTTATCTTGCACGTAAAGTTATCTTTCTTCGTACTTGCCAAAATATCAATGAAGAATGTGTTATCATCCTGAAATATTTGCCACATGTTCAGATTGTTCATTTCTGATGCAACCGTGGTACTAATTAGGCTTATTAGATCTTTATCTTTTCAATTTTCAAGTCGCTTATCCGCTGATAATTCCGCCAAATTTGGCTTTGTTTTTTTAAATCATGATCGAACCGCAGTAAATTTATAGGTCTAATCTGTTACTTTAGGATTGCAATTAGCAGAGTGACAAAGGGGGAGGGTTGGGGGAATCAGAACTGGAATTCGCTGTTGTTGCCGGTCCCAAAGCCCGGGAGAATGGGGAGGGGTTGGGCAAACAGTGGTGAACTACCCTGTGAAACCTTCACTGGTGAACTTCAAATGCAATTACTTCCAAGGGAGAAAGTTAGCTTATGAGGTCTCTGATAGTCGGGCAGGACTAAAACTGACAATAATAATAGTTTAGTTTTTTTCTTGGACAAAGTATGTGTTTGCCATTAGTTACAACTTGAAACAACTGATTTGAAGGGGTTCCATTCTGTATGATGATGAAACATGCAAGCATGTACGTTGTCCTATTACTAATATAGGGGAGAAATTGGGTCATAGGGCAAGTAATTGAGGTCATTGAGTGGTCATAGGTAGTAAGTTGGAAATTTGGCTGAAGAATTTTGACAAATTAGAAAATTCAATTCAATCAAATATCAAAGTCAGCCCAAACAGTGCCATGTCTTGGGGAGGAGGGGGGATGCATTAGATTAGGCCTACACTGTTTAATTTAATGGCTATCCTTAGGTAATCCGTTCAAAATTCTGTAGGCCTATTGTGTGTGGGAAGAACAACCAATGCGAAGCATCGGTACAAACACTGCTCCTTCAGTGGGTTAGAATGGTAACTTCTACCACCATGGCAATTACATTCCAAAATTTCCTCCACAAGTATCAAAAAAGGCCTACCATTTCTATTTCCTGAACAAGACGAATTCTAAAAAGATTCTAAAATAGGCAGCAGTATATTCCATGAGGACTAACATCTTGATGTCGTAACGTCTGATGTCCAACATCTTTTAAGTTTTTAAGACTCAAAATACAATCGTAAGGGTACCTTCACAACGAGCTTTAAAGCCAATCATTTATGGCTTTTTTCGCAGTGTCCTTCCTTAAAAAGCTGGCTTTAAAGCTCGTTGTGAAGGTACCCTAATGGAGGAAAAATTTCGTGCTCATGTTTTGTGCAGACTTCCTTCTATATTTAAATTTTATTTATAACAAATGGTATCGAAGTTAATTCGCACTAGTTTAATGTCAAGTTTTCACTTTACGTTTTCTTTCATCAATAAATTACAATACTTGTACATGCTTATTGACTTGTTTCAAACTTGTTTTGCAGGATGCATGGATTAACCAGCATGTTATCGCAACAATTGCCAGGAAATAAAAACCCTCGATGTATTCTAACTTGATGGACTCACGTTGCAGCTATATCAGCAATAAGGAAAAATGGCGCAAACCAAAACCACAAACTGGAAAATTGAGCCAGTTGCTTAATCAGCACCGATCTTCATACCACACCATGGTTGGGAAGAATAGTGATAGCCATTCCTGTCGGTGCATTGCAGAAGCATACCACACTCAACAGTGCTTTTGCCCAATCAACAAGAGTTTGGTGAAGGAAGCTGAGGTGAAAAATACTTGGGATAAGCACTGCCCTACCAATTCTTATCCTTATACTAGGTCTCCGGGAAAGATAACTGTGAACAATAACTGCAACATGGATTATCGGACTTGTGATAGTTCGCCGCAGGTGACTGCCTACTTGGGCACGGATAACCTTGCCGGAATAACTTGCCCTACCACCATAAAGTGTGTTCCCAAGATAGTTGGACTTTGTTGTAAAGTGCACGGGTACCCGAGTATATGTGCTGCCAGCACAAGTTCTAATCCTCTACAGGGTCTTCCATCCAGTACCTCGCTATCTCACTCCTACGCTGGTGTTCTGAAGCGACCGACTCAACCACTGGGCGAGCCAGTGAAGTTAGAAATGACGAAAAGCAGCTATTCATTGACGGCCCTTCCAAAATCTGGACTGAATGGTTCTACACGTGAAGTGAAGCTGGCAGATTTTGCACCCAAAAAAATGCACAAAGGAAAATCTGCTAGGTTTAATGATCTTAAAGAGCTTGTTGGCAAAATTGGCTCTTCTGAATGTGGTGGTACATCTTCAACGCCTCACCAGGATACCCAATCAGGCATGTTGCCTTGTCAAAATCATCCTGAAATGAGCAAACTGTCTTGTTGTGCGAGTGGGGTCCATTTTGGTAAGGCTCCATCACCCCAGCTGTCACCCGTGAAGCTAAAAGAGGAATTGGCATCGCCACCAAAGAACACAAATTTGGATTGCAGTAACAAGCTTATAGCCTTTATAATGGGTTCTGGATCTACTTCGGAGGAGTCGAGTGACGATGATGATGATAGCGACTGGGATGATGCAAGGTATGATGATAACAGCAAAGATCTTGTTGGCAAAATTGACAGTTCTGGATCTGATGATGCATCTACAATGCCTCAACAGACTTCTGCATCAGATATGTTACCTAATCAAAATCATGCTGAAACGAGCAAACTAACTTGTCTTGTGAGCAGGGTCCATTTTGGTAAGGTCCCATCACCCCAGCTGTCACCCGTGAAGCTAAAAGAGGAATTGGCATCGCCACCAAAGAGCACAATTTTGGGTTGCAGTAACCCGATCATAGCTTTCATAATGGGCTCTGGATCTGCTTTGGAGGAATCCAGTGACGATGATAGCGACTGGGATGTGAGCGACGATGAACAGAGAGATAGCAGTAAAGAGATTGTTGGCAAAACAGACTCTTCTGGATATGGTAGTGCATCTACAACGCCTCAACAGGATACGACATCAGATATGTCACCCCAGCTGTCACCCATGAAGCTAAAAGAGGAATTGGTATTGCCACCAAAAAACACCGTACAGGCGGGTTGCGGTAACTCACTTATAGCCTTCATAATGGGCTCTGGAAGTACTTCAAAGTCGAGCGATGATGATGATAGCGACTGGGATGCTGTGAGCAATGATGGTGACTGGGATGCTGTGAACTTCGAAGATGAAACTGAAAACAGTAAATCTGTTGAGGTAAAATTCTCTCCTTGTTGCAAATGAAGTTTACCAATTGCGGGTATTTTCTATAATGTCACTTTTATCATGTTAGGTTGAAGCATCTTTCGATGTTGTGGATAACGTCTGCTCCATCGAGACTCCTCTGAAGCCAAAGGAAGAGCAAGTGGCGGTAATGCAGAAGAGGATGGCAGCCAAGGATTTGCAGGATTTAAAGTCAGATGAAAACGTGTTTGAAGACGAGCTGAGGCCTGCTTCTTTGATAGAAATTAACCGCAAGTGGCGTCTGGCGTACGCCTTGGTCCAGGCACCAACTTCAACAAAGGTAAGTTGTTTACGGGATCTGTCCGTACCTTTCGTGTTTTTGTCGCCATCACGCATGCAAGTCATAACATCGTTTCTGCAGGTATCCTTCGCCGACAAAGACAGCTTGTGCATTGTTCATGAAATCGAGTGGAGCAACCCCAAAGGACACTGGGAAGAGTTAGCTAGAGACCACTGCAGGTTCCAGAAGAGAATCAGTGATACCAGTCTAGTCATTGAACCTATTCTTAGCAGCGAACATAGAGACAAGGTGTATAATACCAGAATTCTACCATGGATCATGGAACGACATTGTGATAATAATTTATGTCCAAGTGATAGCAGTTACGCAACTGTCGGCTAAGACATCAAAGTTCAAACACTGCTATAGCTAAGTGCAAAGTCGGGAGATAATGGAGCTAAGAAATTGTTCATCTCCTATTCCTACATTTAAATAAACTTTTTGGAATTTAACGCATTAATAAAAAGAACGTCATTGAGGACTTTAAGCATTTGTTTCCATATAAAGTGAGGTTGTTCAGCAATCGACCCATTGGCATTGTGACCTTTTTCTTGGGGCCAACATCGTTGTTTTTTAATAAAATTTTGTGTAACTTATTTATATCAGTACAGAGATGCCCCAGTTTTATGCTAATTAGGTCAGACCATCATTACAAAGTCAAGGTTGTTGAATAACTAAGCATATCTTTTCACTTATAGATGGAAATTCTGTGCTGGAATTGTCTCATCACTGACGTAATAAAGCATTTTATAATGAAATAAGCTCTGAGCATGTGTACTTACGCTAAAATTATACTCTTGTATTAACGTGTATCAGGAAATTGTCAAATAACTGGCAATGAATCTTATGCAGTTATGTAACGGGCTACGTCACGTGATCTTTTCATAGGCTCTACAACTAAAAGAACGTGCCTGGCACTGTCTCCGGGGAATTTTTGCCAATGGAATGAATGAGATGTCACAGGATCTGCGCAAGGTCCATTGCAAACTGTGATAAAGTGCCATAAAGCAGGACATGCCTGTACATCTTGGAACTGTTTATGTGGATAAATTTTACAAATTTTTCAACATCAAAAGATGTTTCAAAAATTACGTGCTTAAAATTCCAAAGCAAAGATGGCAAAGTTCAGCAGACAACTGTGAAAGATGTTCCAAGAAATGGACAGCCAGTCTGTCAGAAATGCTCATCTGGAAGCTTTGGATTAAACGCTAGCCAACCACGTTTTTTGAGCGAGGCATACACTCGCCATAACTATGGGAATATGCATCTCCCAAAATGGAAGTTTTTTTAAATAATATATGCCGACTGTTTGAAAATGTTACCTTTGAAGCTGGATGCAGAGCATGTGTAGCTTAAAGAGTTCAGTTCAGTTTCCCTTAGCATAACCCATGCAGGCCTTAATTTCGCACGCAATGAAATTGTTACAAAGAAATCTGAATCGCTGCATTTATTTTTGGGGTGGAAGACCCAAACAATTGTTAAGAAAAATAAAAATTCCTGTGAGAAGTACAATACAAATAACAAGAGCACAAACTTGATTTCCAATTTCATCTCGCAAGAAATAAGTGGAATTGTGGAGTTTTGGAATATGGTGAACACGATAGGATTTTATAAATGACCGGCACAAATCTGCAGTTTGACATGATTTTAGACAATGTACATGTCTCGTTCAACAGATCTACTAGTTGGTTCTGCTGTAAGGCAAGAAGCCCTTGAGCAAAAGAGATTCCTATTTGGATACATCAACACAATAGTTTTACGAGTTAAAAACTTTGGTGAAAATCATCAACAACATGCATTCTGTGTACGGAAAGTCTACAGCAACTGACCATCCACAAGGTGATGTGCCTATCATGCAGTACAATAAAGTCTGTTAACTGTGGTTATGATATCCCTTTAACAACTGATGTTCACCCTTATACGTGTTTTCAGAAAATTCATCGAAGCACCGGCATTTCCACGCCAATTACCTCTGAACAGCTCTAGTTGACTAGTAAGTCAGCTTTCCTCCAGCCCTGATCAGCTTCACCGTATAGCAAGTAATGAACAATGCCAGCAGAAACAAAGGTGCCGGCATTTGGCAGATCCACTGACGAGAGGCGGTTAGCAGTTTCTTTAAAGTGAGATTCCTAACTAAGACCTTTTTCTCCCCAGCCTGCAAAAAAAAAGAAAGTGGAACATTAAATTGGTAGAGCAATAAGTAATGGCCAATGGGGGTAGGTACAATGATCCAAATTCCATGCAGAAAATATTTCACACGTACGTTGAACCAATGCTTCAACCCGACAAAGAAATCTGCATTTATTTCAGCTTGATTTGGATTGAACCTTATGGTGGATTCGATTGGTCCAAAAAATCTGCACCGGTGTAGGCTAAAAGGTGAGGCATAAGTCTATAGTCTTGTTGCGCCTGCTGCCTGCAATAGTGCCGATTTAACAGACTTATGCCCACCTTGTGGCCTGCACCGGTGCAGATTTTTTTGGATCATTTTAATCCGCCATTATAAAATGGCAATTTGCACTAAATGTTAAAGTGGGATATTGAACATGGAAATGCAATGGAAATTAAACTTATTTTATTAAATTTGCGACCAGATGTACTGAGCAATTATTGTACTAATTATGTAGCAAGAAATTATTTAAGTACATTGAGTAACATGAAGGCTGATGTGCTACTACCATTTTTAATTACATGCAGGGAAAATCCAAACAAAAAATGTTCAGGATTAAGGAAAAATATTTACAATTTAGAACGAATTTTTTTAAAAAGTTTGCAATTTTTTTAAATTTTGCCACATTAGAAAAACTGAAATTTTTGGAAAATTTCACAAACGTGTTCGCAAAGCTTTATACTGCTCAGCTAACAACACGCCCATGGTATGGGTCTTAACATCTTCTTAACAAGTTTTGAGGTAGAACAATGTCTTTACCTTGAGTCTGTAAAAGGAGGAGGGGACGTAAAATTTTGATTGGACCATCAATAGGTACGGAGTTTGGGAATGAAGATGTCATTCGTTAAAATTCTTATGGTGACGGTATTTACAAAAATTTGAAAAACTAGGAAATATTTTAAAATTTTCAATGCCAAGTGGCCTAAGTTAGTTGATATTACTAAAATTGACCGTCAATATTAATCAAAACGTAATCTTTGAGTATCTAATAATCCCACATACAGCTTCAAACTTAAGGGTTTTCCAGGGAGTGCAGATTTCCCATTTCATGAGTTTCCAGCTCTCAGAAACTCACCACATCTATTTCAACGCACAAATACAAGCTATTTGACAAATCTGTCTACAGCCATTTAATAGTTAACAAAATGGAGACTAACCTCTATGAGGTTATTACTCTTAAGGAAATCTTTTAAAGATTGATGATCTTTTGAAATCGCTGGGAGATAGTCACTCGACTTCTTTCTTGTCCACCAATTGGCTGTATTCCTGAATGAAACAGACTCGTTATCAATTTTAATGCCCATGATTAGTTAAAAGAGTAGAAAATTGCCTTTATTTTTGCTCTTCATTATTAAATACTCGTGCTAACTGCAAACATTTAGGCAGTCCACAAACCTGCTTGTCCATGGCGTGTATTGGTAAGTGTACAATATGGCACGGATGTATTTCGGTGGCTGATTGGGAAAAGGATTCCTTGATTTATCCAACAGATCTAAAACTGAGATTAAAATTAATTTATAAATTTGTGAGTAGATACTCTTTTTTTTTTTTATTAAAATTTAATTTTCAATGCATCATTTTAACTGATTCCATGGATGGAGGGTACTGATGAAATATTTGCTCTAAAATGAGGCAGAAATCCAAAAAAACGTTTGGATAACTTCGATTCGAATCACGGGCAATTTCATTTAGAAAAATATTATCTGTAAAATGCAGGTGCAAACGTTTTTTTTTTTTTTTTTTAATGCATACGTTAAAATGTTATAAATGATACAACCACAATTTAGATGATTCACAACTTGCTTAAAACGATTAGTTATGTGTTTAACAAAATACAAGTATAAAAGTAGTCACTACCTTCTTTTTGCCCACTTAACAGCCTGTGCACAAGACTAAGAAACCACGGATTCTGTTGATAAGATCCCAGAGCAGCGAACCACATTTGCCAATCTAGACGTGGTTGATGAGGCGCTTGAAATAATAATGGACAAACTATTAGTAAGTAACTAATGGAAAAAGATAAGGAAATATTAATTTTACCATGACTTCAATATTTTTTTCAACTCACCTACGATCGGAGGAGGCGATGAAAGGTTACCCATCTTGTACATGAAGTGATATTCCTTCCAGCCGGTGGTCAATGAGTTACTTCCTTCGATAACCACTTCTGGTCTTCCACCCACCCCAGTCATTCTAAATAAATTGCCCATCCATTAAACGTATGTGCCAACACCAAAATAAAATCCAAAATAAAGGATTTTATACGAGGTTCAATTTAATTTTTATCTCAATTCTGAATTGCCAACAAATCAACAAGATAATTAATACACGCAGATTTTACAGCCATAGATTAAACAACATCCCTATTAAAAATTTATTCGTTTCACAAAATAAAACTGACATAAAACCACGCATGTTGATTTCACAAGTAGAAAAAGAAATCGAGCAAAGCTTTTAAAAAGTCTATACCTGCGAAACAATCCATACGAATTAACCAACTGATACCGATCAGCGCTATCGTGCCACTTTTGGATGACAGGCCACATCTGAGAATGTGTATTATTATCAACTGAAGTATGCGGTACCTATGAATAAAGCAATATAAAGACGTTTAATAACTATGAACTTGGATTTCGAGAAAACATTCTTTCATGATTATTCCATTACTTGACAGATTTATGGATTTTTGACATGAATGACACAAGTGCAAATGTCAAATAAACAGCATACAAAGTTTTAGGAATTGGGAAAGTAATACAGAATACTTTCTTAAAACAAGTTAGGAATTATTAAAAACCTAATGAAATTGTTAATAATAAAACTTGCTGTGAAAATGATCTGCGGCTGATAGAAATAGTACCTCTATTTAAACTCTTATGACCATACTGTATAGGTCATTTCTTAAAGTGATCATAAACAATACCAGTAATGATAGGAAATAAGGTTGGTAGGTACTTCTGAAATGGATAGCACTTTCATTTTGTTCCATTTTTTCTGTTATTTACTTTCAGTTCATTTGGTAAAAATACAGAAATTATATTTTTATCAGGAATTTTATTAATGGTAGGAAATTTAACATGCTCTTAACAAGTTTTGGCGTAGAAACCAAGTCTTTCCTCTAGTCTCGAGAAGTTGGTATGCACGAAGTTTCAGAATGAATGTCATCACCATAGTAAATGATGACGTAATTCATTACAATTCTGAGGATTATGTCAATTATTGATATTCTGGTGATGACATCATTATTTACTATGGTCCCAGATGTAGTTCTATGTTGACAAAATTGCAGGATAGCACAGCTACACTAGCATTATAAAGTTTCAATTTACTTACCATACTAATGGCAAATATGTAAAATGCTACTCCACCGCACAGCAGACTGTAGATCAGATTTAGAGGCTTATTGAACCATCCTTGTGAATATCTGACAGTTTGATACAGTACAGATAAGGTGATCATGATGAGGGAAATTGCACCGAGATAAATGGACACTGCGATAGCAATTTCCAGTGCCTTTTGGAATTCTTGGTTGGTGAAAGCTGTGAAATTGAAAGATAAAAAAGAAATTGAAATAAGGGTGGTCGATTTCAAACTTAATTATGTTGTTACCTATTTTTGACTGCAGCGTATAATCCGGGTTCAATTTGATCGAGAATAATTTAACTGTGCAATAGATGAGTGCGCTATAAGTGACAAATTCCATTAATGTCACAACAAGTCGTCCAATAACTGAGAAGGTGGAAGATGATTCCGAGACATTCTTTTTCTGTTTTTTATAAGTCGCTGGCACCGAAGATGTCAAATGATGATCATCCAAGAGAGAAATGCACAAAACAAGTGTCAAAAGATTGAAGAAGTTGTAGTTCCCTGTGAGTATTATCATAACTTGCAACAAAACCTGAAAAAATAGACGATAAATTAATTCATAGGCATACCATTTTTTTCCAAAAGAAAAGTAAATTATAAAACAAGTTTTTGAAGGCAAATTTAATCTGTCAAAACAAAAACAATCTTACATTTCAAATCTTAAAAATCTAAACGAGTAGTTGATTCATAATTTGTATGATTTCTTCAATAAATATTTTACCAAAAAACACGCTGGATAACTACAACAAATCATGAGTCCTTATTATCAACCTCAGACACCTCTGAAGGGTCTTCTATGCACAGATCATGGCTGATTGAAATGTTACCTCTGATTAAACTCTTATCCGAAAAAGACGCCACTTACAGATGCCAAAAAAATGTCAAATTTCAATACCAATTACCTGAGCGTAAAAACTGAACAAACGTAACGAGTGAATGGGTGAAAAGAAGAGAAATGGAACAGCAATTTCAATGACGTAAGTGCCAACAACACCCAGCTTCAGAATCCATGTTGGCAACTGGTGAGCGTACCATGCAAGGGGCATCGGAATGCACTGACTTTCGAAATGATAGTTCAGAGCTGGAAATAGTAGAACATTTGAAAACACCGCATATTAATAACGCAATTATAATTTTAATTTTGTTAAAAAAAACCATGGCAACTTAAGCGACATGTACTCTAGAAATAAAATAAAATGAAACAACTTAGAAAAGACCCTTACCACTTAGTTGCCACCATGTAGGACACATACTGGTCAGCTTAACAACACCAGAAGTAAACATCAGACGAAAGAGCAACCATCGAATGAGCCAGAAAGTGATTTTAGTATGATAAGGATGTGAACCAACATTCAATCTTAGGATATTTAATGGTGAGACTAGAATTGTCAGGAAACCAGCTTCCAAAAGAAGTATATCCCTTCAAAATAGACATAAAAGTCGAAGCAGACATAGGAAATAAAAAAATCTCATAAAATCGTGGACTTAATTTTACCTACCACTGAAACCACATAAACGTTTGCCCGACCTGAATAGGAATATAAAAAAAACGTTACAAAACTGTTTACATTTTAAATTTCAAATCCCCAATTCAAGCAAGAATGTCCAACGTAATATGACCAGCCATAAAACTGGAACTTTGCATGAAATTGATAAACTTTGTTAGATATCACAGTATATACAGTATAATACCAATTTGCAGACTTGACCATTCGCTTGGTGTCAAAATTTTGCAGCACCACACCATGGTAGTATATTAGAAATACAAATAAAGCCACGAGTTAAAGGGCTATTTAGTATATTTTAACACACTTCCACATGACGCGCTACAGTCGATTTTTGACACCGTTTTTTACACAGTCAGCATTTTTATTGTTAAATTATACAACAAAAAAGCCCTATTTTTTAATATCCAAACGAAAATTTTGTACGAGTGGTGTTCATTAAGTTTCCGCAATCATTTATAAAAAACTGTTGTATGGATTTTAATGAAATTTTGTAGAGAAATACATGCAAACGTCATTATTCAAAAAATGTCCATTTTGAAAGATGCATTTTTCACATCGATCTGGCAGCGAGTTTTTGCCTCGCTCAAAAAACGCGGTCTGTACGAAGCCAAAGCTTCAAAATCAGCATTTCTGACAGAAACTTGCCTTCCACTTCTCCGAGCATCTTGCACAGTCGTCTATCCAAATTCTGGACTTTTCAATCCACTAACGACCGAATGTTTTAACCTTACTCAGACCTTAAACATTTCACGCATTTCTGCTCCTGAAATACCATTAAAAGTTAAAAAAAAACGAACTATCACCTATCACCTCTGAGTCCATCTTTGCTTTCGAATTTTAAGCACGTGCAATTATTGAAACATGTCTTCCAATGTTTAAACATGCCAGAAATGATGGAAGAATTTTCCAACAAATTTCATTGAAATTCATGCAGCCGTTTTTTTTTTTTAAAATGATTGCGAAAACTAATTTAACACCCCTCGTTTTGTTACACTTTCCTATTCATACATTGAGACGTCATTTGTTGACCCACTCAAAACTTTGGTCAAACATACTATATGCATCAAAACTTCTCACCTGATAAAGTGACATATACAACATCCAGAGCAAGGCAAACGTCCACAGATTTCTAAGCTTATGAAATAGCAGCGCAGCAAATGCAAGGACGACCCCTGCGAGGGCTATTAATTCCACAGTGAGTTGTACGTCAAGACCCAAAGATGGTGCCATCCAAGCTAAAGTTGGCTTGAACTGAAAATTTTGTTCAAACGTTCGGCCAACTGAAGAAAGCAGATCGCAGTGATTAGTGAAAATCAAACTAAAGTATAAAAGGAAAGCCAAAACTCGCTAATCTCAAAAGTAGTATAACAAAATTAACCTGGTTTTAAGATCAGTTTTGCTGGTAGAATTCCATTGTCTCCATATAAACCTGAGAAAAACACAAATAGCTTAACAAAGATCCATATAACTAACACAGACTAGTGTTACTATTTTCAAAAACAACTTATGAGAAAGTGTACACCTGAGTTAATAAACATAATCAAGCAAGCAACTCCCTTCCCTGTAATAATTATGAAATGATAGTTATGTATTATCATAGCAATGCAAACAGGATGGTTGCTTCCTGTATTACAGGCTTATGCAAGTCGTAGCTTATTTTTTTATTTAATATGTCTTTCAAGATGCTGTTTTAATAACAGTAAGAACAGTAATTGCTCACTTCGATTAATCGGATTTTGAAAGCCTGGCAACCTGCGAGCGTAGCATGGGAGAAAAGGTTGTGATACCAAGCAGCTACCGGTATTAAGAAATAGAAGCCTTTCAGCAGCTTATTTCTATTAATCGGGCATTTCTTCTTCAACCAAGCCGGATGCAGGATGGAGATAATAGGGAGTTTTAGCAGCCAAACGATTCGCTTACCCGATACGTGAACGATTCGGAATTGTTCGATCTACGCATGCAAAACCGCAGACATGCATGAGCAGATCGAACAATTTTGAATC
>JAQGBX010004976.1:0-14428 GCA_034698745.1 Megaphyllum sjaelandicum | reverse complement strand
TTTGCCCGCTGGTTGGCGCTAGTGGTAAAAAAAAGTAACATTCTTTCCTAGAAGTTTTGTTGTGTTCGTACCCTTACTCATGCATGCGCAAATCAAATTGGCTAATTATGCCGTACGTCATTTCTACGTTTTTTATGTCAAAAACGAAACTGTCGAGAGCACTAAATAGTCACCAAAAGTCAGTTCGAAGCAATAAATTGCAGTAATTATTGTGAATACAGCATCACAGGTCCTGTCCCTGAAAACGGAATGGGCGGCAATCACTACAAGCTTAGATGTATGGAGTGTTTGCCTGCCTCGGATCGGGCAGGAGCACACCCATGTTGGTTTGCGATCGATAATTGGTAATGGATTTTTAATATTTATCACAAATGGCGTTGGGACTTTGCGAGAGGGGTTTAGGGCAATCCTTAAATGACGTTACCTTTGTTTATAAAAATGTCGGAACCCTTTTAACTTCCAATATTCGCGATACGGTTGCACCCTCCACCCCCATTCCTCGTGAAGTCAATGTTTTGTTTTTCAAAAACAGGATAGGCAATACGCATTAGTAATTTAAATCAGTTCATCCGCTCGAAATTCAATAAATGGATTAAAATACACCGGAACAATAGCCCGGTTGTGGGAAGCCGGTCCATATAGGTTCCGTCCTTCCAACACGGCATTGAAATGTTTCGCCCAAGCCACGAACCAGCTATTTCGAGCTCGGCATGAATTTTGCACGTCGTGGCAATTTGGCGCAATTTTTATTTTTGAGCTCTTGCGCGCTACGCTGCGAAATTTTGGATTTAATGCGCGTGATTAGCATGGGTGCGCGGTGTATCCCATTTCCGGCTTTTACATGGCTGCCGATTCTGATACGGCCAATGAGGGCGAAGATAAAACGAGCTTTCGTGCGGATGTAGCACGGAGTTTAATGACGATTCACAATGGGCAGCCAAGCGCTATTTATTCATTGTTGTTGACCGTTGGAGCGCTATGCCACGCATTTTGCGCTGCCCGGTTTGCGACGTAACGACGTGTACTTTGCTTCGAATGCAATTGCCGCAGCCATCAATTTTTGACCATTAAACATTTGATGGATTTCACGAATCCTTCCGGCGAAGGTTCGGTCAGCGACGGTTGAAAAATGCCGCTTTGGACGTGCACATTTTTAGGTGGGATTTATCACCGGTGGACAAACCGACCTTAAAAATACCCAACAAAACGCGCGGATGTTAAGTAACGTGTTGAAATTCTGACGTTGTAACTTAGGCGAATAAAAAAGGGGTGCGTGCGTTCTTGCGTAAAGACCCTCACGCACGAGGCAATTTACAACCAGAAATATAGATAGTACTCAGGGGAGGCGTTGCATGGTGCTCGATTTGGGTGCAATTTAGCAATTATGCCAAATATGCGACATTTTTTGAAGAGACAAGCCATGCACGTGACCAAATCCTGAATATTCCTTGGTATAACGAATATTCAGGATCTTTAAATCTTAGCATAATTCAACCTCTTGATATTTACTCGTGTGTTGGGATATATTTTTAGAATAGAAAATGATGCTATTCTGAGAAATTTATTTCAGGAAATAAATTGGCGTGATTGGTTGTTTTAGTCAGGCGCAAAAGTTTCTTTCTATTGCATAGCCAATCATTAAAGGCATACGCCATAGGATGGAATAAGCAGTGCTGTCGAGTTAGTGTACCTTCTGTTGCATAGCCAATCATTAAAGACATACGCCATAGGATGGAATAAGCAGTGCTGTCGAGTTAGTGTACCCACATTAAACAGTGTTGTCATTTACTGTAATTATATATTCAGAAATTTGTTGCTTCAGCAAACATCGTGTGCAAACATTTGTGTGAAGCATCAGGAATTTATTTAGATGGAATACGTTTCCTGTAAGGAATGTTAGTGGATATAAATTGTCTCGTGTGAGACGACCTTAATACAGTGTACACTGCTGATTCAAACCATAGTAGAAAAACATGTTAAAATTTAAATAAGAAATTGAATTAAAAAAGGACACTTTTTCAAACAACACTATTTAGGAAAATGGCTTTTTTTTTTCTTCGAAAATAGATTCTGTCGATAACTTCTAAACAACGATGTAATATTTGAAAAACGATGAAATCCCCCTCGCGCATTCGAAAAAAATGTTTTTGACATGTTTGTCTTGCTTTTTGGCTTTGTCAATGTTTGGGACCTTGATGCCTGGGCGTGGGCGTCGATTTGAAGTAGGTGGCTTTTGGAGAAGGGCCATTTGTCTGTTGTTCGCTTTTCTCCAATTGCGACTTCCGAAACTGTCATCGCAAGTCTAGCTCAGGAAGTGCGATCTCGTGACAACTCTTTTGGCACCAAATGCAGGAAGTTGCTGAAACATTCGCCCAATCGAGCTATAAAGGAACGTCCGTTGCGGGGGGTGAGGCTTTCTGATTCAAAGATACTGTATAGCGTTCGCTCGATGGGCTGATGCACGGATTTACGACGTGTGGCGAGTAAGAACAAAAACGCATTGCTAACTATTGAGTTTTATTTGGAATTACAGTAGTTCAGCCGTGGTTAATGAGTACGAAGGCCCCTGAGTGCCACTCTGTTTCTGTTGACTGGTTTATGTCAGCTAGGAAAGCGCGTTGGGTGGGAGCACAGTAAAACTTTACTGTGCTCCCACCCTTTCTCTTTCATATTACCCACCAATTTCACAGAAATGAAAAACAGTAGTCTCGTACGGTTCAAATTCTGCCACATTCTGCCCTGGGCAATGCCGGTCTTTTCAGCATTATGGTTTGCATTATGATGTACAAATTAATCAAGTTACAATAATGCATAATTAAAGGCCCATGAGCAACTTCCGAAATCAATTTGAATTGTCTCTGTACATCCTGGGAAAACCAGATCGTGTTAGTATAAAATTTAATGAAAAGCTTAATTTCGTTACTGAAAAAAATCAGTACCTCTGGACATCACTGTATAAAAACTATGGCCTCTATATAGTTAATACCTGTACACCGTATATGTGAAATTCATTATTTTTACAATTTTTCTAATTACTCAAAGTTTTTACGATGTGATAAGAGGCAAGAAATTGTTCGTCATACTGTGGATAAAACTTTCTGAAAACCTTCCGTTATTTTTTTTTTCAATCCAGTCCTTCGGAATATCCCTGTAAAAAATCGATCTGTGGCATTATAAACCCATGTATAAAAGACATGTATATGAAATACGTTTTGTTCACAATTTTTCTAATCTCCCCAAGTTTTTTTCCCCGGCAAAAGACCGTCTTCCTTTCCACCCCATCCTCCTCGTTAAAGTCCCACATACGGGAAATATAATGTGATTTTGATGTTGGGATTCATCATAACCAGACTGCTTGGTTTGAATTAATTTGCGTAATGAACTCCTCCCTTCCCCCTCTGCCAAATGGTACTATGCGATACTGACCGTGGGGGTAAAGAATAGAATAGAAAAAAGTTTTTACGATAGGATAATAGGCAGGAAATGGTTCGTAATATATAGATAAGACTTTTTGTAAAGCTTAATGCAATTATTTCAAAAATCTAGTTCTTCGGGATATCCCTGTAGAAAAACTATGGCATTATAAATCTATCTCGTTGATATATATGAAATACATTATTTTCGCAATTTTTCCAATCTCTCAAAGTTTTTACGTTGGGATAAGAGGCAAGAAATTGATCGTTATATGCATAAAACTTCCTGAAAACCTTCCCTTATTTAAAAAGAATTCAATCTCCTTCGGGGTATCCCTGTATAAGAACTATATATGGCATTACACGAGTTTGAAATAAGCCGTAGGAGGAAGGTAGTGACAAAACGACCTTTTCCGAATCCCTGCGTTTTGTATCTATTACAAAAATCCGAGTCGTTTCGGAGTTATTACCATTCATGGTTGGGTCTACCAGGGCGCTAGTTGGCTCTCCGGGGATCGGCCTTATCAAATCCTATAGCGCTTAAATGAGGAATTGGCGCTGTGGCATGACGGCACAAAATATGCAATTTTGGGAATTGGGGGAGGAAATGGATCGTGGCATCCAGCTTCTCATAAAATGGCGCCTTCGAGCAACGGCAGAGACGCGCGATTGGAAATCCGCGCCACGACCACCGGAGGCGCCCCGAAAATGAAATGAATCGTTAATCAAACCGCCAAAAAATACTTACGTTCTTGCCATCCCTTGGGGCCCATGTGTCACTTCGTGACATCGGCCGCCATTTTGGAATTGTTGAATTATTTATCCTCAGTTTGATCGATTTTTTTTTTGGTTTTTCAAGACCTTTGCTCGAATCTTCTGTTCCAAGATTTACCATCCAAAGATTCCTGAAATTTAACACGTGGATTGGCAGGGGTGAGGACACTTGCCCTCTTCGTGGAAGTTAGTGGAAGTAGATGACGGAATTCGTTTCCTGGTTAAGAATCAGAAGCGTTTCCGGAGAGGCTTATCGTCTGAAGCAGCATCCACTTTGGGGCAGATAAAGCACGCTGAGCATTCACCCCGAGCTGATTGGTTGGTTGGCAAGCGCAACGGTAGGTGGCGTCGCTGTGACCATTAGCAAATCCGTCTGGCGAGTTTTGCAGCAAACTAAACTGCGCGGATGAGCAAAGTAGGGAAATGCTAATTTCCAGACAGTAAATTGGCCTTGGCGAATAGCTGCTAGATATACAAATATATCTAATAAGAGCATGGGTTGTCCAATGCAGAAGGACATGGAACATAAGATCCCAACAGAAATTTAAAAAATAGGAAAATGTAGCCTATGCATTAGGTTATCATTGAGGAAAATTCGTCCGTCCAGTTGTTGCTTGAAATATTTTTCATGTATTGAAAAATATTCATGTATTCATCATAAATCGTGGAATGAGCCATTCATCTACATTATTTTTAGATTCACTAATTTTTTTAAAAACGCGTTTTGGACGAAACTAAGAGCCTCGTTCAATATACGCAGCTGTTATTTGAAAACTAATTTCTCTGTTTATATTATTTAAAAAATAAATAAATAGAAATAGATTTCATCATGACTCTTGAAATGAATCGGCGCTTCAAATTACATGCAGGCTACAGTATGTCCACACTGCAAATGAAAACAACTTCAAACCTGTTCACGAAATAAGATGAACGGAAAAGTTGTTCCGATCAACTGCCACATGTACATTTCTTCAATATTCCTAACTTCAAACAAAATGCATCGTCTTGGCTAAAAAAAGATTGTTTAAAAGTTGTACAAGGCTCATCATAGTTTTGGACTACTTCAGTGAAGTTTTTTTGTTTTTTTTAGTGCAGATCCTCATTGCAACATGAACATGTTAATTCATGTAGCACAGTATATGTAATACCAGTATGGTCACTCCGCGCATTCCTTCGCAGCGCCAACTTCCCGACTAGCGACCAGTACCCAAAACTACCTGTGAAAATAATCTCCAGCAGACGATATTATCAAAATGCTTTATCAAAATGCATTTATCGCCATCACTAATTTCAAACGAATGCCTGTATACTTAGCCAATTGGGCAGTATGGTGCAACCCTGTGTCTATCTGCTATCCTATATCCCGTCGGAAGGTTTTGGGTCCAACCGCCGTATCAATTCTTGCGCTGCAGTCGTATTTTCTGGACATGGGTACATGAAAAGTCAACCCTTTTTTGTGGTGAAAGTGCTTCTTTTTTGCATATCTTTTTTTACTTTTTAATTTAGAATGAACTTGAAATTGTGAAGGTTTTTGGAACGACGGCAGCGGCGTGGGGTGGATCGTTCTTTTCCGGGACAAAAATAACGTCTAGACAACTTGAACATTGTTGAAAATCAAGTATCTCTCAAAAAGTTTTTCGCGAATTTTCTTTACGGACTACTTAAGGCGATTTGGCAGCGCACCCTAGCTGGCACTCGTGACCCAAATACTCGTCGTTTTGCGCCAAGGCCTGTCATTCCTCGAAGGTTTTATTTCGCTTTCTCGGATTCCGACTCGGGTTAAGGATGGGGAAGAAAGTGGTCCAGGAGCTTGAAGAACGAGCGAAAATGTTGCTCGCGACAGGCATCGTTCAAGAATCCCAGACGTTTTTGTCGACGGTATTTCACGACAAATAAACCGCTCGTTAATGATCAATTAAATGGGGAAGTCCTTGACGGCGCCTCGAGTGCATCGAGACTCTCCGAGACTCGGCCTGATTTACAAGGCACTCCGACGAGATAGTCGGGGTTTGTTTAATCGAAAGGGCCAATTAGAAACGACGTTTAGGCGTTGCGGGGATTCTTAGTAGCTCAACGTTGAGCTCCGTAGACTGAGACGAGGGTCGTCCGAAAGATGCCCCTGATAATCAGAAACGGAAGACAGTTTTGAAGGAAACTAAAATGCGAAACTGTTCTTTGGAAATTTTGGACACTGATGTACGTGGCAAGAATGCATTTGAATTGGTAAAATGAATTTTAACGTACAACGATGCATTTTAAAATGTAATGTGAAATGCACCTCTTAAAAGCAGGAAAACTTCGTTTAAGATGTGCAACCAAACTGTTTGTAATTACTGTTTACATGTGCGGAACAAATGTCATCAGTTATTCAGCTCCTATTCAGCTCTCATGAGCTCCGTAGACTGAGACGAGGGTCGTCCGAAAGATGCCCCTGATAATCAGAAATGGAAGACAGTTTCGAAGGAAACTAAAATGCGAAACTGTTCTTTGGAAATTTTGGACCCTGATATACGTGGCAAGAATGCATTTGAATTGGTAAAATGAATTTTAACGTAAAACGATGCATTTTAAAATGTAATGTGAAATGCACCTCTTAAAAGCAGGAAAACTTCGTTTAAGATGTGAAACCAAACTGTTTGTAATTACTGTTTACATGTGCGGAACAAATGTCATCAGTTATTCAACCAGTTTATAATTACAGTAGTTTTTTTTTCCCGTAAAGACCGACACACACAAGAAAAGTTATAATGTATTTTTAAATACATTTGCGAGAAATTGTAGGAAAGTTATTTCACCTGAAACAATTTCCTATTGCTGCACACACGGAGCGATATACTTACAGAATATATCCCTAAAGAATATCAGTATATGACAGCACTGTTTCAAAGGGAAATTATCGTAGGCTAACTTGACAGCAGTGGTTTTATTCCGCCCTATAAAGTACAGTATATCTTTCCTGATTGGCTATCCAATATAAACTTTTGTGCGCGAATATAACACCTATGACGTCAGTTTCTTTTCAGAAATAACTTGCTTAGAATAGGATCGTTTTATATTCTAGAAATATTGTATATCTGAAAAAAATATTTATATTTGCGTAGAAAATTTTTCCATGTATGGGGGAATATGAAGCAATAATAAATATATTTGGAAAGAGGTTTCGGGATATATTAATTCGGGTTGTAGATGGCGTTGCTAGATATTCTAAACACTGAGTGCGCAGCACAGCTCCGAATTCTCGAATTGGAACAATTGCTGTTGATTAAACACCAGACTATGCCCCAAAAAGAAATCGATAAATTTAGATTTTTTTACACTTATCTGTACCGTTAAATCTGTCCTTTTTTATTGGTTAAAAACGACCTGGTATATTCGGGAGTCCTCTGTAACTGGCATTTAGGACTCTATGCCAGAATTATAACTTAGATAACTTCTTAGAATTATAACAATGAAATAACGTTATAGCAATTTACATGTATGTATAGTGTAGATCTGTACCGAGCGTAAAATTGCAAAACTACCGCGATATAAATGATGCAAAGTCTAATGCAGAATTCGGTGACACGTCACCATGCATCAGTGTTGAATGGAACGGATCCGAAATGCGGCAGTTTCGAGGCTGAATCGCAGGGTTCGATGGCTAATTCCGACACGAAAACGTTTTAGCTTTTGATATTTCAAGAACCGAAAAGATCGGTAAAATAGGAGGCAGTCGCCTGAAATGCTGATAGTAGCAAAAAAAAGTATAATGAGCAGCCATTTCTATGCTGTTGCTGAAATCTGCAGCAGGCCCATAATGGCATTAACCAGTGATTGCAGCAACGCAGTGTGCAGCGATGAATTGAGAGTGGGCGGCATGCAAAAAAAATAAATAAAAAAAGCACTCGCGACCGAATCGATCCGAATTTGAAGTCAGATCGAAACTGAAGATGCTAAAAGTTGGCGATGCGTAAGGATTTTTAATTTTTATGAATGCAAAATTTCCCTTGTTAACTTTATGCAAGAAAAGAGTTTTCCCCTAGAATATTTGGATAAGTTTTGCCCAAATTAAATGTACTAAAACAACGAAAAAAGCTCTTATTTAAGACACATTTTAATCTAAAGCGGTTTTCTCGTAGTAGTCTCTAAAACAAGAAATTTCAAAGTTGGAATGCTTAAGTTATAAAACTCAAACAAAATGATTCAGTTCAATTCATTACCCTGTAGATAGTATATATAGTACCCCTACCCCCTCCTTGCCCTTGGGGTTATAAAAGTTATGTGTCACTAATCAGTCTTGCCATGATGGACCCTGACATCATTCCCCGGGTTTGGGATGAACCTTATATAAATAAGGTAGATGATTGGATGGGAAAGTAATACTGTCATGGCCAATATAATATTGGAACTACAGTAGAACCTCCTAAGTTGACCACTCCATATGTTGACCACCTCCGTATGTTGACCAAATTTTCGTACACTGGTTGGTCACCATACGCGTTAAGTTATGGAAGTTGGACCTCTATATGTTGACCACCTCCCTATGTTGACCATTTTGTTTCCGCTTTTGGGTGGTCAACTTACGGAGGTTCTATTGTAGTTTATTTTACAAATGTCAGGGAAATTCAATGCAGTCATGGCGATCCAAAATTCAAACTTGATCCACATCAACTTCTACTAGCTCATGGCCCATTTACCGAGAAGAAATTTGCAAAATTGTCCACATTTTCGGAGTGTATAGATTTGCAAAATCTCCCACCTTTTCCGAGCACAAATGTTTAACATTTTCCGAATACAAAATTTTCCCATTTTTCTATGGTAATTTTCAAAAGTGTCGTTAGTAAATTTAAAAAAAAAAATTCAGTGTCAATTTTGGAAAATGTGTCCATTTTTCACGTGTTCATAGGTCAGGGATATTTTTTAAAAACCTGGAAAAGTCAAGAAAGTTGAAAATGAAATTTCTGGGGGAACCCTGGAATATAGGGTCATTTGCCATTCTGAAAATATATGTTCAAAATAAATTCATCACGAATTGATGCATTCAATCTCTAATAGCGTTTAAAGGCAATTGGTGCATATTTCGAACCTGCCTCATCGCAGTTGCTTTCCCTGACCTTGAAGTCGTACCGGAATCAAGAAATGAGCAGCACTTTTCCCTTTTTTTAGTTTAGCATTTCTGGATCGTTGCTGGGCAAGTTTTGCTGGTCATTACGTCATTGCCCATAGATGGGGCGTACCATCGTACGACCCTGCGAAGGTTGAATAGAGGAGGACGGATGATTAAACGACGGTTATTAAATTGGTGCCCAAGAAGCATGCTCGACAACAATGTCCTAGAATTCTAGATTAGGAAAGATCGCAGACGCAATCTTAATTAATTGAACTTATCCATGAAGTATATGCAGAAATCTCGCGCTTTCTTACTAAAATGCCATGTCATTGGCTGATTAATGCAAGTAAAATGCGTGTATTACATGAAGTTTTACGTGAAATACACATGCTTTTACTTCTAAAAACCAGGGCGGTGCTGCAGTGCGGTAAGTGGTCACATGAACTTCATATGTGCCGACCTCCACCAGACCTGGTAAAGTTAGGAAAGTTGAAAATGTCTAGAGGTCAGTGAAGAATGAATTATTTTGAGAAAAAAAATCGGGGAAATTCAGCGTATATTATAATGTTGTTGCAATCTATTATTTCCACGTGGTTAGTGCAGGATCCATTTGCAAGGTTTTTAAATTTTTCTCATATGGCGAATTTCACTTGTCCAAAATGAGTACCCGAGTGTACACTTGGGAGCTCCGAGTGTACTCTTTTTGGACAAGTGAAATTCGCTATAAGTACCAATTTTACAAAATTGTCACCAATTTCAGATGACAAGTTTGCCAAATTTTCCGCAATTTTAGAGGGCAAATGGAGTTTCAATAGTTTCCGTAGACGAATTTTCAAGTTTTCTAACCTTTTCCAGCACAAATTTACCAACATTTTCGACTGTTTCTGAGAACAAATTTGCAAACTTTTTAACAGTTTCCGAGGATAAATTTGCAACATTTTCAACAGGTTCTGAGGACAGATCTTCAACAGTTTTCGAGAACAAATTTGCAAAATGTTCACCAGTTTCCGAGTGCAAATTTTAAAAATTTTCAAAACTTGTTCATGATTACTTTATAACATTTTTACAATTTTTCTTTGTTAATTTTTGAAATTTTTCAAAACTGTTGAAAGATTGTGGATAACATTGGCTTATAAAAACTTTGACATTGGCATTGGTCAGTGAGATTAGTTTAAAGACCTGGAAAAGTCAGGGGAGTTTAAAAAGAAATTTCTGTGCACACTGTCTGGGGGTACATGCAGGCAACAATGTGCGAGTTAGAGCCAATATGGAAAGATATTTCAGAATATTCAACATTCATTGGTCAATTTATGAAATTTTTTGTTATCATTTCATTTGGTCGATTTTGAAAATCTTTTGTTTACGTTACAAATAATTGTTACGTTTTATTTACGTTAAACATTAACGTAAACAAAAGATTTTCCAGTTTGGAAAATTTTTTTTATTTTCTTGGGACGATTTTGAAAAAAATTATGCGCATAAAGTATTTTTTGATCAATTTTGTAAATTACCACACGTATTCAATTTTTCATGATTACAATATTGACTCAGGTTTGTCTGGTTACCCTTATTGTATTACTATGCCGCGACTGCTACTGTGCAGTACGTTCCGTCTGCAGAAATGTGGCAATAATTGATGTGGCATTTGATTAATTGATACAGTCATAAATTTACATGTAGTTTTCTGTTAGGCCTATCAATTTTTTTTAGATCTGTCAATAAACTTCGGATAATGATAGCATTTTAAGGCGCGTATGAAAAGATGATTCAAATCGCGCATCAGAAAATGAATAATTTACAGAGGCATGCAATATAATCTCAAGATTAAGTCGTATTCACGAAAAAATAATTAAGTTTTAAAAAAAATGGTAACTTTAATGCTCATCCAATTCCTAAAAATTCACTTCTCTCATATTGATGTTATTGGTAGCACCATCAAAAATGACGCAACTCAAACATCTTCCATTTCTGATTTGAAACGGTATTAAGCAGGGTTCCACTAGACCTGGACAACCTGGAAAAGTCAGGGAAGACTGGCTTATTTTGAAAAGTCAGGGAAATTCAACGCAGTCATGGCGATTCAAAATTAATGCTTATACATGGTTAGCGTAGGGCCCATTTTCTGAGTACAAATTTGCAAAATTTTCCGCATTTTCCGAGAGCATATTTGCAAAATTTTCCACATTTTCCGAGAGCAAATTTCCAAAATTTTCCACGTTTTCTGTGTTAAAATGTTCAAAATTTCTAGGATTTCCGAGTACAGATTTGCAATATTTTCCACGTTTTCCGTGTACACATTTTCAATATTTTCAATAATTTTTCGACTACAAAATTGTCACATTTTAAAAAAAATGCGTGAAAATTTTTTAATTTTTTTTTTAAAAATACCATGTTAGTGTTCAAAATTGTCGTTAATAATTTTTTAAAAATATTTTCCATTGTCGATTTTCCACATTGTCACATTGTTGTGCCACTTCTGAATGCGGGGTCATTAGTGTGTCTTATGTTCGGTAAAACCGACATCGATCTTGACTTGCCATCTTCAACCATTGACGCAATATCCGTTGATATCATATAAACCGGAACCATTAATAATGAGACTCTTGAAGCAGATACCAATCGTGTTGCCGGTTGAAGAAATGCATGATTCCAGTAATTCAGTCAAAAACGTTCTGCGATGACCCACTGTCTATAAATGCTTTACATGTATGGAAGGATGTTTAATGTTCAAGATTTGTTTCGGGTTCGTTCAACTATAAATGTCAAGTTAGAACAAGTTTGTTTCGCGGAATGAATTGAAACTAAGCTTTCTCCGATGCGTTGTTGAGATACGTATTGTTCTCGAACTTTCTTACATGTACTGCATGTAAGTTTTGCAGATTTTCATATTGTTTTGTTTTTATTTTGGTTTCTCAATTGAGTGGGTGCATGTCCTTTACTTGCTAAGTCTATCACCTGCATTGTCAAAATCACCTATCATTTAGTCTAAATTAAGCAATAGTTCGATCATCAGGTAATATCCAACCATTTGTTATTCTGCTGCGACTTGATGTGATTTCACAATTTTTTTTAAAAAAAAATAATAAAAGTGTAAACTTTAACGGAAATGACGTTCTTTCAAATTCATTTTCTTCCAAATTCAATTCCAATTCCTATATATTATCTATATTACATTAAGTAAATATCTTTGATTTTAAATTCATTCTACATTCCAATTCATTATTTTATTGATCCTAAATTCAATTAAGCAAATATTTGATTTTAAATTCATTCTACATTCCAAATCGTTATTTCATTGATCCTAAATTTGATTAAGTAAATGTCTTTGATTTTAAATTCATGCTATGTTGCAATTCATTATGTTATTGTGCTAAATTACACGTAGATTAAGTAAATGTTTGACGGAATTGTCTAAATTTCTATTTCAGATCCTTTTTCTTTTTTCAAAATTGATTTTCATTTTATTCCATGTTCTACCAATTCATTACATAGGCTATATATGTAATTGGTCCTATATAAATCAGATTAAGAAACTACCTCTAATGGGTATTTGGGAAATTTGGCAATTTTTAAGAAGTAGTGTGTAATTTAAAATGTACAGGGTATAAAATTTTGAAAGATTATGACATGCTCGTGATGTCATAAATATACATTACATGGCGAGGCATAAATCATTACCTTTTGTACATGTAAGGTAAAACCTGTTAAGAGTGACCACCAAAAAAAATGATATGTTGGTCACTATACAAAGAATGCCCAAATTAAATTAAAATATTGAATATGTACACTGCACTTCTACATGTAGACTGTAATACACGTAGTAAAACACAAAACCAAAATAATACAGAATCATCATGTCCGAGGGTTAAAGCAAGCTGTAACTTGACTCATCTGTTATCTGGTCACTTTTTAAGGTACATTGGCAATGTAAAATTGCAAAAAAGACAACACGCACTGGTCCCTGTACAAATTAATAGATAGGTGGTCACTGGTCACTATACAGAAAATTTTTATGATGGAAATGTACACTAGAAAAAACAATACACTTAAAAGTGGTCAACATAAACAGAGAAGAAGTTGCAGCACTAAGGGGTCTCAGCCCCTTCTGGCCGTTTTTTCTATATATTATTGTGTATTTGTTGGGTTGTGTTGGTTAGGGTTAGTTGTAGTTAGAAAAGGTGGTCACTATTCAAAGGTGGTCACTTTTCCAGGTTTTACTGTATAGGCATTGCGAATTTCCCATTCACGGATTTCAAAAAGCGCCATCTATAGGCGCATCATTGCCAGGAATGTTTTTAATAAATATATAATGTGTGGTGAATTTAAAAAATTAAACGTACAATTATATTTAAAACTTCGAAAAATTCTCAGTTAATAATGTATCACTGGCAGACCAATTTATATGGACGAAACACGTGATCCATTAGCCTTTTTTCTGCTATTGCATTTTAAATGAGCTGGAATACTTAATGTTGGTTTAATAAACGATGATGGAATGGTAAACGAATTTCATTCGTTAGTGGGTTGTCAATGTTTGCGAAGAGGATGTATAAATGTGCAATGTTTGCATACTCGTCAAACGTTCAGACATGCCGATATACCCGTGTATATTTTATGGAAAAAAACAATCTGACATGAAGTTTATTTCACATTTGCGGATTCATTGCGAGGAATTTATTTCACGCAAATAAATATGCGGACCAATAATGCAACAACGATATAAGGAATCGATTTAGGCTCGCTGCCAAACATTATTGAAATACAAAAATATAACTTCTGAAACCAACTTACAACATTACATTATATCGCTTCATGCCACCTGTCAAAATAGCAGCTTATCGTCGAGCCAGAAAAGCGGCGCTGCATTCTTCATTATACATTTACTGCCAGTCTTACAAGTGTATGTGGCATCGTAAGATTTCCTAGCAAAAGTCGACGTTTTCTAAATATCTATTTAAAATTTTAAAAAGGAAATATTGACACCTTTTGCAAGTTGTACAGGCAAATACCGCTTTACGAGCATTCAACGAACAGTAGAACTTGTCTGAAATCAAACGCTTGGGACCGGGGGAAAATTTGATTTTAGACAGGTTTTGATTTCAGACAGGTTCATCCAGAAACAGCTGCAAAATAGGGAATTTCCCCTTTTTTA
>JAQGBX010004975.1:0-14430 GCA_034698745.1 Megaphyllum sjaelandicum | reverse complement strand
TGCAGAACGTTGCAAGTGCGTTCGTGTTCGATCCCCTAAATTCGATACCCGGATGTACCGCGTCACCCGGGCAGCAATTTAAGGGAGGGGTTCGTACTCGTTCTCCTTCTCATCTGAGACTTGACCACATCTGGACGTGTCCTACTCCACGCAGTTTGTTCTACATTTCACTTCAGTTCCTTAAATTCCAAAGAATTTAAGGTAAGAATATAGTTTTATTAAATGACTTCACGGCTTCCGTTGAAAATGCTATTCGCAAAACCTCTGGCTGAGTATACCGTTTTCATTTACTGTTTAAAAATGACATGTTTTGCTTCGTTAGTCTAAAAGTAAGATAATTTATTGATGGTTATAGCCTACTCGCTGGACAGCCCGGCTTTGCCCGGGCTGTAGTTATCAAGATCGTAATTTTTAAAAAAATATTAGAGAGCCTCAGTCGATACAAATAGGTAATGCGGTATAGCATTCGAATATGTAATTAATACAGGGTGGTGACCAAGTCCTAAAAAAGTCCTAAATATTCAGCTAGTCAGATAAAGTCCTAAATTTCCAAAATTTTATAGAAACTCTAGCAATTTTAAGAATTTGCACTACAATGAAAGCTAAATGTTAAATGGGTCAAACTGACTTGAAAAACACCTAAAATTGGTCCCAATTTTGCTTAAAAGACAGGGTTCTCCCAGACCTGCAGAAAACCTGGAAGACGGGGAAGAATGATTTAATTTGCAAAAATTTTCAACGTTTTCCGAGTACAAAATTGCCAAATTCTCCACATTTTCCTATAACAAATTTGCAAAATTTTCCACGTTTTCTGAGGACAATATTGCCAAATTTTCCACTTTTTCCTAGGACAAATTTGCAAAATTTTCCACTTTTCCGAGAACAAATTTGCAAAATTTTCCACGTTTTTCGAGGGCAAATTTGCAAAAATTCCATCGGTTTTCCGAAAAAAAAATAGTAAATTTCTCCCCATTTTTCGAGGACAATTTTGCAAAACTTTTAGCAAATGTTTTTTTAATTTTAACATTTTTCTGTGTCAATTTTTGACATTATCATTGGTCAGGGAATTTTTTTTTTCAAAACCTGGAAAAGTCAGGGAAGTTGAAAATGAAATTTCGGGGGAACCCTGAAATAAGTCCTAAAGTTCAGATTTTGGAATTTGGTCACCACCCCCGGAAGAATGACTTTTTTGAAAACGTCAGTAAGGGCCCATTTGGAAACATTTTTGCATTTTCTCAGCACAAATTTGCAAGCTTGTGAGGACAAATTTGCAAAATTTTCCACGTTTTTTTAGGGTATAATTCTCCACGTTTTCCGAGTAGAAAATTGCAAAATTTCCAAAGTTTTCCGAGAGCAAATTTGCAAATTTCTCCTTGTTTCCCAAGGAGAAACTTTCTACATTTTCCGAATGCAAAATTTGCAAATTTTCAAAATAAATTTCATGCAATTTTTTTTTAATTTTTTTTAATGTTTCTACGTGTATTTCAATTTTCAAACTTTTGAAAAAATATTTTACTGTGTTGCTTTTGAGAAATGTAAATTTTTGACATTATCATTGGTCATCAAAAAATTTTTAAAACCTGGAAAAGTCAGGGAAGTTGAAAATAAATTTGTTGGGGGTAACCCGGGAATATTTAATATCAAGTTTTAGGGAGGTAAATTTGATTTAATGCTGGCCTAAATTGACGCATTTTGCCCTAACCAATAAACTGAAGGAAGCGTAATATGTGGTAAAATATAACTTCAGTTTTATACAGTAAATGTAGCTGCCGTGACAACATCCCTCGCTCGAGGGCGAATCAAAGTTTATAGAGATCAGAGATCCTACGCCTCAGAACTTAAAAATTTAATAATACTGTCAATACCTTTTAAGATTGACAGTAAGAATGATCGTGTAGTGTGAAAAACGTGGAATGATGGAAAGTATTGTTAAAATCTGGATTTTGGAATCAGTACTGGGCGTGGTGACGCGGCATCTTTCGTGACGTCATTTAATTCATTAAGTTCGTCTGTTTCGAACGCTAGTTCAAAAATGGCGTTGTGCGGAGAAGACGTCAACGCGACTTCTGTTTGATCTTTCTACTTGAAAGTGCCTAGATATTTAAGATATTACTACGTCGATGAAGATAGTGAATAGTCGAAACTCGTAATCGGTAGGCAAACAACATTAACCGATTCGAATAGTCGGTTGATTTTCGTAACTATTTTCGTGAGTGCAAAAAAGTGCCTAAAATGTCTGTGCTGAACCCTGCGTGCGAACTATCAATGAGGATTAAGGTAAGGGTTATGATATACTCAAAAATTATGTTTACACTTGGCAAGGGCTGGCAAAGTTTGCCCAATCAGGTTATCGAGACTATATCGATATATGCATGTATAGACGATCGAGTCCTAATCGAATGTTTGTTCTCCAAAAACCTGTTGAATTTTTCCGCTATGCCAATTTTAACTCTCTTGGTATTAGATTTCAAAATAAAAATTGGAAGTTTGTTGGCGTCTCAAAGCGCCGGGGTGGAGACAAACCCGTTTCTCGACAAAAATGTTCCTTCCTTAAACCACACATTACAGTACATGTGAATTAGAGGCTACTGGACTTTCAATGTTTTAGTTGCTTTTCCTTCATGTAGAGATTGCAGGTTTATTACTTTTCAGTTTATACAAGTATTACATTAATGGACTTTTTTAAACAGGCAATGATCGGCGAACAAATACACACTTTGTGTGAAAAGCATCGTTCAAAATCCCTAAATTTGCAACTGAGCACAATAATGCTCATGTGCTGTTCGTTAGAAAGGTACCTTTTTGTGAATCGAGGAGGCTTCGTAATTGCATCCACACTGGGACAACTTCGGGAACTAGGGTAACTTTAACTCAAATTGAAGACAATTCGACAGACATTCTCACGAGTTAGGCTGCTAAAGCCGAGGCAAATCATGCATCATGCGAACTTGTTCGACGGGCAAAGTGACTGCAACGTGCAAAGAAACATCTACTGGTGAGGAACGAGGGAAGGGTGGGGTTAGGAAGAGTGAGAGAGAGGACTAATTGAGAAGCTCTATCTACCTAAAACTATATTGAGATTATCGCCTCAGAACCATTCCTTCCTTTCCCAGGTCTTTTTATGGGAATATTTGGTGCTAGGAGTCATATGGACTTCCTGTGAAAGAAAAATACCAATTTTAGCGAAATTATAAAAAAATAACCTGCTGACATCTTTCTTTCTCAGTTTCGAAGTTCGGCTCCAAAAAAAATGTGGATGCGAAAAAAAAAGTGGTGGCCTATCTGCGAACGTGTCATGGTGTCCGAGTTTTGTGATCACCTAAGGACGGCTTCAATGCGTGTAATGCAGCTTTCGCTCATTATGGTGAAACGGTAGATAGAGCTTTTAAGGCAAGAACTTCTTCTAAGTGCTTTTTCATTGCGTGCAAGATTGAGGTATTATCTCCCTCGTCCGTTGCTCACTGTAAGACGTGCGGTTGTGACTTCCTAGCCCTCCTTGAATCTTGTTTTTAATGAGACAATTCAGACCAACCACAGACACGTAGTTGGGTGTTCAGGCTTAATGCTATACGTATATGGAACTTTCTCCATGCTGATATTCACAGTACATGTAGGTAGTACAGATTTTGGTGACGTCTAGCCAGAAATTATTTTTCCATTATTTTTTCAAACCACCCTTGCTCATCTCTTTAAAATGAAAAGATCAGTTCACATTTAGAAAAGTGAAAACCACGCGTAATTTCCCATTGTCTTCAGGTTTCTTTTAGAAAGCACCTCATTTTTGTCGAAATATTTCAAACACATTCCTAGACACGGAGAGTAAATGGAAACTTCTTGTATTCAATATTTTTCACTCTGTGAAATTATCCATTGGGCCGCAATATGCGTGCTTCGTAAGGGCAGTATTCATATTCATTTCAAATTCTAACTATGAGAGGTCACGGGTTCATTAGGCTCCCAGAATTTGAGTTTGTCTCAATCAGCAACAACCCTTTTATTTTGGAAGGAGTGTCAATATTCGTTCAATTTCAAGTTGTATGAAACAAAACCTTAGTTCTTTGCTCGCCTCAGAGATGTTGGCAAAACTGAGAATCTGGAAGCAGTCGAGTTAAGATAAGGAATGAAACTTTTTAGATCAAATCGAGTCGCATCCGAGCGCTTACAGTGGGCAAAACGAGGAAGAGAATAGACTACGATCGAGTGATCTACTGTAGTTTGTAAGTCTTAAGGAAGCTAAAGAGGGAAGAAAATGTGAAAAAGAGGAAAAGAAATTGAGCGAATGAATGTACGTAGGTGCGAGCCTCGTCACAAACGTTACCTGTAACGAAAATCTCCTATGCGTGGCCTTCCTGCCCCCTCTTCGTTTGGAGATGTGGGGGTTGTCCTTCCTCATGGTTTTATTGCGTAAGATTTGCAACTGGGTATAGACGCGCCGTAATTCGGCCTGAAAAAAACGGCGGAAAAAAACGTATTTAGCACATTGTCGAAGGAACTGGAACACTATACTAAACATTTCTGGACTAAGTGATCATCCATAAAGAATGTCCTGTATTTTTCCAGGTTTTTAGACATCTCCCCCCCTCCTCCCTACTGTCCGCCCTAGTCCTGTTTATGTAACCCCCCTCCCCCACATGTCCCGTCCAATTTTGAAAACAGCTTGTTGATTACAAAAGCAATTTTTAATGTGTTCTTTATTAATTTTTACATTGAAAATTCACCATTAGTGAACCACACACCTACAGAAAGCTGAAGAAATCAGCAAAACTGTCTATAAATTGACTAGCAAGAAAATAAAACCAATGAAATCAATTTATGATCTAAAACTGATGACAGTTTAAGCACAAGTTGACATCCGGACCTCCACTTTCCTTGAACCCCTCCCCTCCCCCCTGTCCGCCTTTGTCCCATTTTCACCTACCCCCCCCCCCCCTTTTCCGGACGTCCTATATGGATGGTTCCTAAGTCAATAGTGTGAAAACGAAATGTAATTTGATATTTATGTAACGTTTCTAACTGGTAGAAAGTTCATTCATATTATCGTTTCCAGAGTGACTCGATTTCTTTTCTAGACCTCATTTCAGAAAGCACTTTAAAGTGGACCAGCTTTAAGCCGCCATATTGAATTATCATGCTTTGAGCTACCCACGTGAGTTTTTTGTGGTTGTCAAGCTTGGACAAATCATAAACATAGCAGAGAACATAGACAGAAGTGATAAATGAAAAATTTAAAAGTAGTTGACGCATTTTTCTAGTTCAAAAATGCTTTTCGTTTTCTCACGTTTGCCTTTTGGAATGCTGGTGGTGCGACATTTCAGACTTCCCTATTCATCGGAGAGAGCCCCTTCGCGGGGGGTCGGCTATGAATTTGAAGCCGTTATTCATCCTCCTTATTCCCGCCCTATTGAATTCATCGCCTCGATGACCCCGTCCAATTCGCGTGGACGAAAAAAAAAAATGAAATGAAATTCGAAGTTGGAAATCGATATTTTTTTGAACGTTATCAAATTTGATTCTCGGTGAAAAAGCCTGGAGGTTAGAACGCCAAAAGGGGTAGAATTCCCAGAAGAGTCGATTTATGTCCAAACATATGCCAATCAATCGAACAATCCGCCGTATTTTATGCTGGCTCATGCGATAACAGGTCTTACAGCCCCTAAACATTACCTTATTTTCGTGAGAGAGGAAGTGAAACTCACAAATTTCGATAAGGACATGTAATGCGTAGGTAATATTTTAGTCACGACATGTTTTCTCCAAGCCTTATCGAGCTAATGTCGTAATAATTCATTTCATGTTTCAATGCGTTTAGTCATGATAGGGCGATCCTAGATGAAGCTTTTGCTTTTTTTTGTGGATTTTAGTGATGGGCAAAAAATGTTCTCCGAATGACTTGATTTCGGTCTCATTCGACGGGAAATGGCGCGTAGATTCCGAAAAACGCATGAAAACGACAAAAACAACTGGAAAGGGTCGACAAATAAAATTTAAAAAAATGCCAAAACGAGTTTTTCAAATAAAAATTAGGTTTATCGGAATCAGCTCATTAACCAATGGCTCGTCAATGGTCAGTTATACGAGTTTTATAGCAATTTAGATGAATTCAACGGTCGATTAGACGATGAGCTTGATCATCATCGGTTAGATGATGAGGTAATTGGTTAGTTAATGATTATCTATAGGACCAGATGGATTATTTCATTGACCGGTTAGACTTAGACGATGACCTCAATGGGGAATACAAGTTAGCGCATGGTCATTGGAAAACTGTTCATGAATGAGCTCAATGGTCAGTTGGATCGATGATCCTGCTAATCAAATGTGACTCGGTGGCCAAGGCTTAAAATCAAAGCGACTCGCCCTAATGTCTTCCGGGTCCATGTCCGCCAGATTGATCTCTCCTAAGTCCACTTCTCCGTTCGACGTGATACCGTCTTGGAGTTTAATCCCTTCGGGGGCCGCGTGGTCGTGACCTTCGACCCCTCGTCCGTGTTCTCCCTCGGATCCGTCGTGAGGCGGTCGGTAGTGGTACCACAGCTGCGTGAGACAGAACGAAATGATTTTTAACCTGAGTAGATAAGCGGCACTTTTTTTATTCTGGAAAAACAACCCCTCGCAAGTTCACCTTTGGTCCGAAGATGAGGAACAACGTGATAGACACTGTCAGTTGACATCTCGCGAAGTACATGAGGAAAATGTAATCCGGGTGAAAGGTCAGCCACACGTGGTGCCTAGAAGAGCGACGTTGAAAGATGATCATTTATCCTTGTATCTTGTCCCGAACTCGAGAAATGTATTGATTATGGAGGTTAAAAATAAACGGATCGATCGAGTTTTACAATTGCTAGGGACGCTTCCGGGTCGATAATAAGCGATGCTCCCAACCCACTTAATAAACGAAATTTCATTCGGAAAATTTGGAGCATTCGAACTCGCAGCGCCACGCTCGGGAAAACATTCAATAGACCGATCAAAGGCTTTTGCTCGGCAACGAAAGCAAAGCCGGATTAACATAACGGTCTGTTGAAATCGTGAGCAGGTGATACCTTTCGTGATCAATGGAGGGTAAAAAAACGACACATCTTGGCTTACCATAGGTTCAAATAAATGACAGTATTGTCATTTTATTTCATCATGCATTCAAACTTTCTTTGCACTGTATCACAAAATGAAAAATGTTGAGTTTTGTCACTTCTGAAGCGGGGGTGCGATATGCCAAAAATTACGAAAAAAAAACTCATCTAAAAAAGGCGAAAGACGCTGTAATTCCGTGATTTTTTTGTGTTTTACGAGTTGAGATGAATCGGTGACTTTTGCACGAAGACAATCCAATTTGTGGATTCCACGATCTTTACGAAAGTCTCGAATATTTCTATGGAATGATTGAAATCCAAGTTTTGGCTCCATTTTGTCATGGAAAATCTATCTTGCCGAGCAATTTCGCGAAAAAATGGGTAATATGGTAAATAAATGGGTACACCCTCGCAAAAAACCCTATAGCGTATAGATCAACATCTCGTCGTTGCATGCAGTGCATCACAGATGGCGCTGTCGCGGGAAGTCGCTCTTACCTGAATACGTAGAGCAAAAGCGAAATGAAAGCCTCGGTGTAAATGGCAAGGCACAAGTGACGTTTCTCGTTGTAAGGACTGCTAGCGTTCCGAATGTGGTAACTGATGTAGATGCCGAAAATCAGAAAGGTTAGCTCACCTAGAATTGGGGGAAAAAAAAGCAAATAGACCGGGTCATTGGGATCCATGTACAATGTCCATTCAATAAGGACATCCACATTCTAGAAAATGCTCATACGGTAATGATATTACCGTTGTAGTAAAGTATATGTTTGATAATTACATCTCTACAGAGTGTCACTCGAGATGAGGCATCGTGTAACAACATTAGAAAAGATGCTCCAAATACTCGCACACGTACTCTCAACGTTAAATTTCAGAAATCCAATCCCGTACAGACTGCTTTGTGAAATGTTGATTTTCACTTCAAAGGAAACTGTTTTTCCTGAATTTCTGAGACGTTTTTTTTTCTTCTCCCGCACACGAAGTGGGGCCTGTCATTCTTTTTGTTTGAGGAGAATATCAAATGTTCGGTACTCGTTATCAGCGTTTCGGAGAGAATTTTGGAGGGTCTGTTTTGATTTTGCGTCAATGGCACTCGAAGGGAGGATCGATTTGGCTTAAGAGGACTTCGATTTAATGTTTCGAGGGCTGTTCACTCTCAAGTTGTTGGTTTTTTTACTATTTCCTGACGAATGTCACGTTTTATGTTTTCTCAACCCGTTCGTTGGGTCGATCGAGGTATAGGCCTAGAGGGAGGTGCGCCTTATCGGGAATTTTCTTTGAATCGTTCTGCAATTTGACGTGGAACTGAAAAAGTTCTACGCCGAAGGAAAACGACTATATGAAACTCCATCATATACTGTAAATGGCGTGTCATATTCATTGAGAGAACTGCATCGATGTCCAACTGACAAGAATGCATCGTGAAAGACACGTAAAATGCATTTCACCGAGAATGGCTCGTTAAATAATCCCATAAAAATGAATGCGTCTAGTAAACGACAGCTAATTAAGATGAATGCATTGTAAAATATATGTCCTTAAGATGAATGCATCGTAAAATGCATGTCCTTAAAATGAATGCATTGTAAAATACATGTCTTTACGATGAATGCATTGTAAAATACATGTCTTTAAGATGAACGCATTGTAAAATACATGTCCTTAAGATGAATGTGTGTGCAAATTGTATTTCGTGTAGCTTGAATGTATTACATTACTGGAGATTGTCGCGCTCCGTATTTAATTCGAAGTATCCGTACAATATGGATTTGAAAGCGACCATGACTGACCTCCTTCCGTGACGTAATCCCACCACCTGGATTTACAAATGTCGTAATTGAGCTCGTTTTCGGTGAGTCCCCTATCTACGATGCTATCGCCCTCTCTGATGTGGTCAACGTTAATGGCCGTCCATGCGGACATGTAGCCGATGACCACCAACACGATGCCGGCCAGGTACTTTAGTAAATCTTTATCCCGGATCACCCAACGATGAGCCTTGCGAGTGCGAAATTCAACTAAAATTCTAAAAAAACAAAACATAGTTTAGTATACCAGTACGGGTGAATATTTAAATTGCAATGTTTTTTTTTTTTTTTAATTTTCACTCTACATTGTACGTGCATGAGAGTATAAAAATGTCGTCAGTTTTCATTGTTTGCACTTGAGCATGTGCGCGTGAATAACAATGAATGGAAGAAATAATCCCTTATCTCTTCCATTAATCATTTTTTTGCCATAAGTATGAAAAACGAGCTTATTAATCGAGAATGAAATGAAGGTGATAATTGCATTCGTCGTCGTTATTTCCATCGTTTGAAAAATATAATTTACGCTAAGATGGAAAACGCGAGGCGAAGCAGATTTCCCATTTTTCTATTCTGCATAATAAATGATCTTCAGCTTCGAAATTCGTGAATCTAGCTAAGATAAATCATTGTCAGAACCAAAATAGTTGAAGGGAGTAAAGAAGAAATTCGTTTTTCGAAATAGCTAAAATGAAGAGTTCGCTCATAGCTGAACTAAAAACCTATTCGTGAAATTGGTTTGGTTTTCCCTAACCAAATTTGATACAGTATTTGCTCCAATTTTTACGAGTTCAGAATACATTCTTAGTTTTATTTATCTAATTTAAGCAGTATAGTGTTTTAGTAAATAAGTGCTATTACCTGAATTTATAAAAATTATTTCTCCAGGGCCCAAAAATCGATATTTTTATTTTTTAAACTAACGTGAAAATAGTTTTGCTGAAAACAATTAACACATTTTCGCAGTTTTACAGCATGTTTTAATATTTGAATTAACTATGATATTTGTGAAGTTAGCATTCACGCGTAAAAGATAAGCCCAAAAATAATGCAATTTTATACAAATATGTGCGACTATATATGAATGATATGAGAATTTTAAAATTGGACAATTCTTTGGACTAGAATAAGTATTTTATCCCGTTTTTCGTGTGTAAAAGTAGATGGAGCAATTGAACGAGTCTTTGGGCTAATAAATAGATGAGCGAATTGGCTTACCTGTACATTTTTAAAATGATAGTGCCGTAGCAAATGGCGAATCCCATTTCGCGAAACCACGGTTCCAGTAAACAAGTCACAGTCGTCGGTTCGAAATAACGAATCACGACCTGTTTTTTAGACCAAAATAAAACCCAAAAATAAGTTTTGAATAACAAGGCGATAGCATTTTTATAATGACAAATTTGGAAAAAACGAAACGTATTTACGGTGGAATACAATAAAAGAGCGCCGACTAAAATCATTTCTAACACGGTCCACATCCCGGTGGCGATCACCTGAAATGACCAAAGATAAAATGGTAGAAATTGAATGTTCATAAAGGGTGAACACAAGGGAGGTTCCTGATTGGTGGGGAATAACAAGAAGGGTCGCCCATAAAGTTGAAGGTAAAGCGCGGACGATATTTTGTTTTACAGCTGTGTATAAAGCCGGGATGGAGTACGGGTTCTCGGAGTGGGACACTGATGGATCAGTTAGCACGTGAAAAAGGGGCGTCCATAAACGCATAAAAGTACCATAAAATATGCTATGCCTAAATATGGAGGGGAGTAGCTCTTAGTTATGGTCACTCGGCGCTATTTTTGGCGCAGCATCCTTCGGGAATTATAGCTCGCTAAATGGTAACTGGTTGAGTGCGTGTCTTCGCAACATCCATGGCAAGGTGGATGGTTTTGGAGATTTATTTGGACCAATGAAGCGCGTCACATTCCACTTCAAATTCAAGAAAACTACAGCAAACGAGCGTATTGCTTACAGAAGCGTCCGTGAAATAAAATATATACTGTATTTCTTTCATTATTTCGTAGTTTTACCCCCGAGAAAGACATTTGAAAACAGTTTGATATAAAGCTAATGTTTCTGGAGATTGCAATCTTTCATCGGTCAGCTGCAGCAAATTATGATCAGGCCAGAACGTAAAACGTTTGCGACAACATAATGGCTGGGCTTAAAACATCATCGCCAGATGTTTCGCGCAGCTTAGCGACATCGCAAATGAGTCGCAACTGACCGAGGAAGGATGACGACCAATGCGGACATTCTCCTTCAGATTCTTTTTCAGCGATGTTCCTATAAAGGCCGTCACACACGGGGAAAGCTATATCTGGAAACTTGACAAGTTTAGACGTGTCCGAAAAGTGAAGAGCATATTTCTGAGCATTTGATTAGACATTGCATTTAAAAAGGAAAATATCTAACTGAAAGTAATTAGATTTCATTTATGTTTTTTGTAATTGACAAATGAAAACATTTCATTTCTCGTAATTGACATTCTAAAAAACAACTTTTTTAACATGCCGTATTTCCAGATATGTAGTAACTTTTCTCACGTGTGACGGCCTTCAAAAATTCATGGACGTCCCTTCTTAGCGTACTTCTCCCCTAATCATATCCCTCTTGAGGAGGTAGTGCAACTGAGAATTTGCGAAGAGCCTGCGCTAAAATGACCTTTCTAGCTCGTGATCTAGCTAACCAATGAGGAAAGACTTAGTAGGTGTATAGCGAGTATGGCATTTTCAGCTTGATTTAATGCGGTTTCGTTCCAGTTTCCATTGTTTTCAAACGCGTAAATCTGTCATCTCCAGTTTGAAATTCCCTAGAAAAGCGAGAGGCTCGATAACATTTGAGATAGCCGGTTCATCCTAGTCGAGAATGGAGTTTACGGAAACTCTTCGTCTTTGGCAAATTTGGTAAACTTAGATACTTTAACAACGACCAGAAAAAAAACCAAACTAGGTTAACGTAAGGTAAACAACGCGTCACTGCAAGAGCCAAACAGCGGGTTCTACTGATTTCTACCCGGGAAGGGATTTTGCGGTGTTTACGATAGAAATACAATAACCCTTTGAATGACTGGTTTTTTTTTAAACCATCAATTGCGCTCTCTCCATCTGTTGTGTTCGAAAGAGGCTTTAAAGCGGTTCTCAGAAACCGGCTTCCGGCGAAGAAAACTATAAATTGCGTGGTGTTTTCTGATTTCAAACTTATGGTTCGTTGCATCTATAAAGTCGGGTAAATAAAACCAGGATGTTTACAAATTATTACCCGGTAACAACTTGAAGAAGGCGAAATTGAAAGGGAAATCGCGTCAATTAAAGGAGAATTTCGGCGGAAATCGAATGGCTCTTAGAGGCGGTCATTTGTATGGAAAAAAGTGGCAGGTAAAACAACACGTTACAAAGTTATCCATGTTACGATCGCTAGTGTACGTATAACATCGGTATGCTCACTCCGTACCGATACCTTTAGTGTTCTGGTGGCCAAAACACCACAGCGTCGCCTTGCTGTTTATGATACCCTAATCCCTCGAGTATAGTCCGCGGACTATACAAGGTTTTATGACCAGTGTCAGATCCCCGCGGACTATACCCGAGGGCGGACTATCTATGCTCAAACTCAAAATACCGGTACCGTATTACGGTGAATTGGTACAAAACTCATTACAAATATACAGTATTTTATGAAACGGAACATTTTATTCAATATACTAAACAGTACTGTAGAGATGCCAGATATAACTCAATACTGGTAATATGTCTTAGAGTATAACTGACAAATGTTTAATTAGCCCAGTGCAAAATGCGGACTATACATAGGGGCGGACTATCTATGATTTTTAATTTTTTGGAAAAAAAAGTGTGGGCTATGCATCAGGGCGGACTATACACGAGGGCGGACTGTACTCAAGGGATTAGGAAAAATGATTAGCTAATGGAATTTGTTTACTGACCACATGTCTTACATTATTATCACTAGCCTAGTGATATGTTCTATTTAAACAATATCCAAGTAAGCATTGCTGGTGAGCAACATTCAGGGGCATGTTGACATTTTGTAAGCGAAATACCCTCTTAGGGTACACATTCGTTGGCACTTATAAATTAAGAAATTAACTTAATGACCACTAGCGCCAACTACCGGGCAAACAATTGGTAATGTGTTTCAAATGAGGTTGTACCAGGTGACACTTCGCCGAGCTAGGCTCAACGCTCATAAATTAGAAGTATGTACTTCTTTGCAAAGCGGTAAGCAGGCTTGTAAGACAGAGTGGCACAAGGAGCACTATTGGGCAAAAGTGATGGAATGTTGATGAAATGCCGTATTACCGTAATACGTGTCCTTCACTCATCATGAGATGCTAATGTGCATGTGCAACTACAGTGCAAGGTTTAACGCGGCATGTTTGACGTATGCATTGGCACCACCAAAGCACATGCAGATATCTGGGTTCAATTTCCGCATCCCAGGCTCACAACGTTAAGCTGACAAAAAGTAGGAAAGAAGATGAAGTAACTTACAGGACAGTAAGTGCCAATGAATGCGTACCCTTACACAGTTATTAGGGAACATTAGCAAAACTACAGTAAGAGATACAGTGACCTTATCATGACGTCACCACGCTTATGCGCCTGCCCAGATCATCTTATGTTTTACAATGCATTTTGACTACTTTGGCCATGCCCTGCAACTTCCTAATTGGACGCTTTGATGTATCATTAACCGTTTAAGGGTTAGAAATTAATGAACTTGAAGATGCCCCTCAAGGTCACGTTTGACATCATCATTGGATAGCGCCAGGGCACATTACTATACACTAATATTAGCAGAATCAGCCAGAATGTTGATATCATCCATTATTTTGAAGCAAAATCTATATGACACAGACTTTTCTTACACCCTAGTACAGCATCTATAAGTACAGTTCTTTATTTTAATTTAATTCAGGCAGTCTTTGTATAGTGACCACCTGTGTACAGTGATTAACTTAGCAAATTTTTTTGGTGGTTACTCTTAACAGGTTTTACTGTAATTAAATTAAATGCAGGTTAAATTAATAAAATTCGTATTAATTGAAGAATTAACGCGTCCAGAAAGACATCCTATTATAAATTTATTTTCAGTTAATTTACCTTCTCATATTTAAAACTGCTTATTTTCTAATTATTTGGATTTATATTTAAAGCGATTGTCAAGATTTTGTTTAATACTCGTTGTAAAAATACGTAGAAAATTCCACTTTTTGATGTCTAATCAGAAAGTTTGATCGATTTATTTGCATCAGGATTGAATTTTTCCAGATTTTAACAACAATGCATTAGCTTAATTTTATGCTATTTTCATGATCTCATCGTCTTTAATTTTTATTTAAAACTTAATTTTGAATCATTTGTTGTAATAAAAACTCGCATATATAGTTAATCATGATGTTAAAGCGTGCTTCTCTCACGGACATAACCAACATTTTTATCGTCAAAACTTACTCGAAATTTGCCTGTAATCATCATTTATTATTCGTTAATCCTTGACTCTCGCATTCGCAGTTCAAGCTT
>JAQGBX010004974.1:0-14434 GCA_034698745.1 Megaphyllum sjaelandicum | reverse complement strand
TGAATTTCCCTGACTTTTTCAAAAGAAACCATTCTTCCCTGACCTTTTCAGGTTATTTTTAAGTTCCCTGATTTTTCAGGTTTTCCAGGTATGGGGGAACCCTGTATTGTTTCCGTGAATCAACACGTGGCAAACATGGAAAATGTTGCAAGTTAATACTCAGAAAACGTGGAAAATTGTTTAAATGTGTACATGGAAAATGTGGAAGTTATGCAGATCTGTACTCCGAAAATGTGGAAAATTGTGCAAATTGTTACTCGGAAAATGGGCCCTGAGCTAACCATGAAGAAGTATAAAATTTGGATCGTCATAACATCACTGCATTTCCCTGAAATTTTCAAAAGAAACCATTCTTCCATGACCTTTTTAGGGCATTTTTAAGTTCCCTGATTTTTCCCGGTTTTCCAGGTATGGGGGAACCCTGCATTGTGTCCGTGAATCAACCTATCACCCATCTACCCCCTAGATGTTCAATCTTGGCATGTGGCAAACATGGAAAATGTTGCAAATTAATACTCAGAAAACGTGGAAAATTGTGTAAATGTGGATATCTAAAACGTGGAAAGGGGGAACCCTGCATTGTGTCCATGAATCAACATGTGGCAAACATGGAAGTTGTTGCAAGCTAATACTCAGAAAACGTGAAAAATTGTGTAAATGTGGACATGGAAAACGTGGAAAGTTATGCAGATCTACATGTACTCCGAAAATGTGAAAAATTGTGCAAATTGCTACTCGGAAAATGGACCCTGAGCTAACCATGAAGAAGTATTAAATTTGGATCGCCATAACAGCATTGAATTTCCCGGACGTTTTTGAATGAAACCGTTTTTCCCAGACTTTTTCCTGATTTTTCCCGACGTTTTAAAGTTCACCGACTTTTCTAGGTTTTCCAGGTCTAAGGGAACCCTGTAATGGTGTCCCGAGGTCCTGTAGTTTCAGAAGCCTGTTGGACCTCTATGCATTAGTCCTATCAGGCGAATCTAAAAGACAGTAAACGTTTTGATGACCACGCACCAAGAGAGTTTCAGACCCTCCACCCAATTTTTAATTTCAGCGCTTAGGAAGGTTACAAAAAGACAGTAAAAGAAATCGAAAAATACCGAAACGAAGGGAGTAAAAAACTTACTTTTTGAAGTGTGAGCCCGTGATGAAACCACTCGATTGCGGCCAATTTGGGAATATACAAATGCAGTGCATTATGAGTGACTAAAAAGCAGTGCACTATGGGTGGTTTCGGAGATGGGTGACTGAAAAGCAGTGCACTATGGGTGGTTTTGGAGCATTGGGCTGCAAATTTGAAAGGGGGGTGTAAAATGTGCGATAGTTTCGAAAGGGTAAGTTGTCCGGGTGCGAAACTCCTTTTGAACCTTCTTCGTTTGCTGAAGTTTTTTGACAAAAAAATTTGGAGGCAATCCAACGGTTGGATCGAAAGTTCTGCGATTTTGAAGAAATCCAAGATGGACGCGATTTGTCTTTTATATATATGTAGGTATTCTTCGCAACGTTTGTCAGCTCGCAAAACTTTTTCAACAAAAGATTGTGTAGTTTATCAATGAAACTTTCAGAACATCTTAAAAGAAAGGTTCTCCTGGCCCCAGCTGACGTGGACCAGAGTAATTTATTTCAAAAGAAATGGCATACCTTTAGACACTCGTTTAGTTTCCATGATAATCTATGTGTTCCTTGTATATTGTTCCCTAGTTCAGGCCAATTCGGTGGATTGTCAAGAGAATTTAGTTGCATTGCACGGTTTGGAAAAAGGGACAAAATTTATTTCTTAGAACAACAGCAACATTATCTCCCGTTCTTTCAGGTTGTTTATGTCCCCTCTTCTGCCAACATAAATAATATATGGCTGGAAAGATGCAAGAAAATGTTTATAGAAAAGCTCTTCAATTCGTTGCCTTATTGGGATATGAAACTCGGAGACGAGCTTAAATTCTTTTTTAGTTGGGACCTTTTGGCATTCATTCTCCCTTTGGTTTTTGTGTGAAAATCTGAAGGGATTCGCCCCATAATCTGTGTCATCAATCATCACTCCCTGATTTTCTACTGAAAATGCTTCTGCAGTTTCACCTGTCAGTGGCTGGAGTAAACCTAAAATTAATAGCTGAGGTTTTTAATTAACGAGCAAGTTATTATTGAAAAAACGAGAAAAGATGAATTATGTTGAACAGGTTTTTTCTCCCACTTTTTTAATCGGGCTGGAAACGGGCCACGTTTATGGGAAATTTCAAAGAAATGCATCTGCAATGTTCGTGCAACACTCGTACTAAAAGTTTTTTTAATGCGGTTTAATTAATTATTGTGAGAGCTGTTAAATTTAACTTGAGCTAAGTTAATCTAAGAGCTGTTCAATTAAACTTGCTTAAATAAAAGCGTTGGTGGGAAATCCTCAATTTCCGATATTTTCTTCTTGAAAAGTTTTTCAGTTCTTGAATGCCTGTGTTTTGACTAGACATACTTGTATAGGGTGCCCCAAAATGATCTGACTGATAAGAAAAAGTTATTAAAAATCAATGTTCGTTAAGTTTACTGAAGCTGTGTTCATTCATCAAAAATTGTCATCGGTGAATACAGATAGAATCAAGCAGTTTTCACCAGTGTGTAGAAGAACTGAAAAAGTTAGTACTGGTAGCATTGTTGTTACGATCACATTCACCGAGGGCGCTTCAAGTCGTGGTAGCATACAAAATGGCGTCTGCCATAGAGAAAGCACGTTGTGTTGTGTGGTTGGCCTAATCAAAATCGCCCATAATGGTTCAACGGCAGTTTCGTCAAAAGTGCGGACGTCCGCCACCGCACGTCAATTCGATAAAGGCTTGGATAAAAAGGTTTCTGGAGACAGGAGTTGTTCACAAGGGGAAGAGTGCAGGGCGTTGGATTGGTCGGGATGGACCTATTCCAGAGTTGGGCAAAAATTATTCGCAACTAATATCGCGAATAATTTTTGCCTATAGAGAAAACTGGTTCAACGGGTTTGGCCATTGAACCAGTTTTCTCTATGCTATGGGCAAAAATTATTCGCGATATTATTTGCGAATAATTTTTGCCTAACTCTGGCCTATTCCATGGCCACCGAGATCGCTGGTCATAACCCCATTGGATTTTTTTGTGGGGTTATGTAAAGGACATCGTATACAGAACAGTGGTTTCAAATGTAGCAACTCTGAAGGCGCGAATTGTCGGCACGATTGCAAGAATCACTCCAGAGATGCTTGACAATGTCTGGCAAGAGGTTGAATACAGTTTAGACATTTTACAGGCAACAAAGGGTGGGCATGTTGAGATTTACTGATGCACAAAAAAACTGTTTGAGTTCATGTACCCAATGGTGAAAACCGCTTGTTCTATCTGTATCCATTGATTTTTAATAACATTTTCTTATCAGTCAGATCATTTTGGGACACCCTGTATATATTGAGAAATGTCTCCGACTAGTAGAATGGCATAGGAATGATGCCATTTGCAGATGATTGTGCTATAATCATGCTGTCCTAACTGTCACGCCAATGTAATTGTTCATTTTGACAGAGAATCACGACGTCATTCAATGAAATTCTTTAGTGATGACGTCATTCAGTAAACTTTTCAGTATGAAGTCATTTAATGAAAAGTTTGGTGATAACGACATTAAATACTTTTCATCATGACGTCATTTATTCAAACCTTGATTCAAACCTCTGATTCATGAAAATTGATGATGGAATCACTCATTCAAATTCTGATGCTGGAATATCGCTCATAAAATTTCTGATGACGTTTTTGGTTAAAATATGTTGGTGACGTCATCGTCAGAATTTTATTGACAGACGTCACCATTTCTATGCAGCCCTAGAGTAGTTCTAAGTTGAAAAAATTGCAAGATAGCGCAGCTATATGTATGCTTCAGTTCCTTTTTTAATCTTAGAAAGAAGTTTTTTTATGGGTATACTAAGTGTACGAAGGAACATATATTGTATACATTTATAGTCATATCAGTTAAAATATTCATAAAAATTGAGTATTTTTAAACATTTTAGAGTGTTGATTTCTAATATATTTTGTGCTCTTAAGTTCTTATACGAAGGCACTTAGATCAAAAACTTACGTCGTTGTTGAAAACTTATTTAGCAATATGTGTGCTGGAACCACTAATCAGAGTTTCAGTTTGTCTAATTCTTACTGGTTTGTTGCCCATCTTTCGCTAATGCGTTCACATTTAAATGAAACCTTGTTGGTAATTAGTCAACCTTGTCTGCTTTACACATTCACTGGACTAATTAAAAGCTCTTGAGCTAAAGCTGCAATTTCGGATATTCTATGTTCGGGCAGTGTTTCTCAATAAATGCGCGAGTCAGTCAGCTGTGAAATTAAAACTAGGAACAATAAGAGACAAATAGTTTTCCACTCTCATCACTGCATAACCTCGCTTGGCGTATAGGCTACTTGAAGTTTTTTTTGCTTGTTTTATGTTGGAATTATCCGTGCATCAGAGCAATAAGGCTCGATGAAGTCTAACAATGTACTAAATCCTGTGGAACGCTTAGATGGGTGATTCCCAAAGTGGGCAGTACCGCCCCCGGTGGGCGTTGAAGAGATCTAAGGGGCGTTTGTGGTCCAAGGCAAATTTAGGGGGGCGTTGAGGACCAACCGCCGCCCCCCTTGGCAATAGTCGCAAGAATGATGTGCTGAAAAGTTTGATTAATACTAAAAACGGGAAGAATGGAAATATCCCCCCAAATTGGTTGGAATTCGGTCATTCCAAATCAGTAGGAATGTAGAGAAGACTTTATTATAAATACTTGAGGCTTTTTTGGGGCTATTCAAAAAGGTCGTCCGCAAAATTTTCCCAAAATTTCACGGAATTTCCCCTTCATCCTGTCTACATTCTGTCCGTCAATCATCCCCCCCACCTCATTCGGACGTCCAAAACTCCAAAAAAATATCATTCAGAATTTCGCACACCGGATCTTTAAAATTAGATCTGGGTGCAATTTATATCCAAAATCAGGGTCAAAGGTCCCTTGTGAGATAGCGTTCAGAGTGAAATTGTACATGTTGGCAAAGATCAATTAAAATAACGGTATTGCTTTTAATAAAGTTCAGCTGGAACTTCTAAAAAAACAATAGCGTCATTATACTTGATCTTTACCAGAGTTCCCCAAAAATTTGACATTTAACTTCCTTGATTTTTCCAGATTTTTAAACAAATTTCCCTGACTAACGACGAAATTGACATATTCCAATGTTATCCACGAAATTCTGGAAAGGTTGAGAATGTTGTCAGTTTGTCCTCAGAATCTGTTGAAAATTTTGCAAATTGTACATGGGAAAACGTGGAAGATTTGGAAAATTGTTTAAAGATGTCCTCGGAAATGGTTGACAATTTTGTGAGTTTATCCTCGAGAAAAATAATTTTTTGCAAATTTGCGGGAACATTTTAAAGCTTGCAAGCGGGCCCTGAGCTAACCATGTACTAGTAGAAGCATTAATTTTGGATTGTAAGTCTGATGTGTTCTGATGTATTATGTCTAATCTGGCTTGCTATCTGACACAATTAACGAAAATTGCCAGCAAAGTTTTATTTCAAATGATGAGAAAAAGAACATTTCTGTGATATTCAGGGGTTTTGACGTAGAATACGTTTTTCCCCAAGTTAAAGGTGCAGTTTTGGAGTTTCGAATGTCCTAAAATGTCCAATTAAGTCGGAATTAATGTGTGAATTAATTTAATCGGACATTTTTCAGGACATCTGATTAAATGTTTGTATAAATATCCGAAAAAATGCCTGAGTAAATTTCTGAAAAAAAATGCTTAAACAAATGTTCGAAATAATACCTGATAAAAGAAGAAAAATACCATATTAAATGCTCGAAAGAATGTGGCATTAAATGTTCAAAAAATGTTCGATTATATGTCCGAGAAATGGGTCATTCTTATGAGTGACGTCATCAATTAAACGTTCTGATGACGACAATCCTAAAATTTTAAGTGCAGTCATTCTTAAGTTTTTTGATGATCATGCGCGCGATACATAAAAATTGTGATGATGACGTAATTTGTCAAATTTTGCTGATGTTGCAATGTTATTCTTTAAATTCTGAAGATGTAATTCTGCATTTTTAAAACTGCAATCTAGCACTGTTATCCTCCAGTGTTTGTATGTTATTTTTAATAAGGTGAAGTTTCCTTTTACAAAGAAATTACCAAATGAAATTTATAACTGAATTCTCCGCTGATTTGGTAATGATTATCCAATGTGTTTTCGATTACTATTGTATTTTTAACTAAATTAGGTATACAGTGTATATACGATTGACAATGTCTTATTTAAAGTATTTAAAAGACAACTGATGTGCTGCTAATCCTCGTAAAGGACAAATACACCTTTAATGTTTTTGCCATATGTACACAACGATTATAAAATGATAATATACTGTACATGTATAACTGATTATTGAGAATTTTTCAAGTGTACGCAGAAAAGTGTATACATTTTTCAAAAAAATTTAAAAAGTTTGGGTTTTGTACAGGTATTCTAAATGTAAGAAGGAACCTCTTGTAAACCTAACTCTGTAAAGTTCACACCTTCGAATTGCTCGTGCCATTCGTTCATCACTGCTCTTATTTTATGTTTGACATGTTTATGGTTGTGTTGCTTATCTAAGCTTACTGTCGAATGCTGTGTTTCTCTTCCATCCTTTGAGAATTGCTTTTTTATCTGTTTTCCAGACTTCGCATTGTTTTCATGTTTTCCGAAACTTGGCCAGCTCCGCACAGCATCTTTAAAGAGGACTTATTTGGGCGCTAATGTTGCCTGGAATGAAGATTAGATTTCACCTGAAATGCCGCTCATTTCGCGATATCCTTGTTTTCCTCTTCTCCTTCTCCATTATATCGCTGTACATCACTTACCAATTGGGCACCTTGACCATATCCAGGAATATACATCCAGGTAAGGTGAACTCAGCCCTTGTTCCCCTTAGTAATCTTTAGCTTCGTTCATAATGGAGGAAACATAGAGAAACATGTTGTTGTCAGTTTGATTCTGGAAACATAAGTTTACGTAAGCATAATGGAACATTCTGTCCACACCGAAGCAACTGTCTAACTTGCAGGAAATTGCTTCTGTTCTTACTTACTGAACATTCTGTCCACACCGAAAAAGCAACTTATGCGAACAGCTTATTTGGGTTTGCTCGTTTCTAGACGGCAAACGAGTAACTGAGTGGAACGAGCAACAAGCTGTCCACACTGAATCAAGAACACTCCAGGAAATAGAAATGTGTGCACGTATTGGTTGCTGAACTTCCTTTGATCTTTAACGCTTTTTATGGAAACAGGAAAGTTAGAGGAATTTTTATTTCTGTTGCTATAAACAGTAATTTAAACAACTTTCAGGAACATATAGGCTAAGATAAAGTTGAAGGAACGAGCAACAGAAATAAAACGTTACTCTATGTATTCGCCAATTAGTATGTGGACGTAGCTTATCCGTTATATGCATAATTATGAGGTTACCTATGGTACTGCCACCTGTGGTCCTGAAAGATGCAAGGCCCATGTGCAATTTTAACTGCACATCAATCCGTCATGGTTGCACACATTATTTTAGTGAAAATTACCTTTGTCAAGTGAAATATTTCACCTATTAACGTTTAAAATACGCTGTTAATGTGCACTGAAAGTTCATTTGAGATGACCCCTCCTTGAATTTCTCTGTGCAATTATTGTGCTAAAGACACCCAGGAATGCATTTTAAAAACTTTCAAAAATTAATTCATGATAGTGAGTATTCCACCAACGTATGTGGGGAACTTCTTCAAAGTATGCGGGAAATTCCTCTTGTAGGAAAATTAATTACACGCTTGTTAAAATCTAGTTTGCTGACATTTTATTAATAAATACCTTCACTAGTTTAATGTTAATGTTAATTCTATTTAGACGCCTATGTGCACACCTGGGGAAGCCAGGTCCAAATAGGTGACAGCTACTTCCTCCTTCAGTTGGCACCTAAAAACAGTGAAAGTGCCAATTACAAGGATGAAACAAAAGTTGAAGCACCGAACTCCAGGGCCAATCTCATCAGGCAGCAGTTATTGAACATTTTAATGAAGGTAGGCTAATTTTTAAATTAATTTAGGGTATTTTTGTGCTTTTTCTCCCAAAACCTTTACTTTTTCCAAATTCACTGGCGATTAATAGAAAAATGTATGCTTTGTGTCTGGAAGATTTTCATGCAAAAGGAAATAGGTCGACTAATAATCAATGTCAATTTTGCTTCTATTCTGTTCATATACGTGATTTTTTCTCCCTAACCAGTTTTAAATTAAATACTTTCTTACAAAATTCACATAAATGTACGTGCAAGTTTGATGTTTATAAAAAAATTGGAATTTTTCCACAGAAGTTGTACTGGCCTTTTTAAGTTTGTTTTCTAAAGTTGGAAGAAAAGTGTCCTTAGTGTGAACTTTCAGATTTCTATCCTTGGTTTAGAAATTGTTTTCAAAACATTTTTTTTACAAACGTTGACAAGGTTCTGTCTATTTTTATTATTCCATTTAATTTCAGTAAAGAATTTTTTTTTGTAAAAATTGTAATGTAAGTTTTGTGGTTTCATTTTTCTCATAAATAATCGTCTCCATTTTCTAAAAGTTAAATGTGCTTACGAAGGTTAGAAGCTTATTTTGGTAATTGTTCATGAAAAACGTTTATAATCAGATTATTTCCTCCAATATTAAATAATATTAAATTATATAATCAAATTGAATTAAACTTTAGCGCCTCAAAATCCATTTTACGATTATTTGGGATTTTTATATTATAATAAATAATAACAGTCACCTTAAAATTCCTTCGACAAAATTCGAGATTTTGCATAAAAAAAATCGACTTCTACTCATACTCGTATTATTCTTGTCAAAAAATTGTATTTAAAAGTTTATTTGCAAGCGTGAATAGTGGTCTGTCTGTTCTCTGAGAATATTCCTTTTAAGTTATTCTAATGAAACTCACTTTTGTAAAAAAAAAAATGTCGATATACACGAAAACGGCAATCTATTTGACAGGTATAGTTTCCATGAAATAAATTATTTGGTCTTTCTTAGCCGAGAAATGCATTGCTTCTTCTTGGCCTCTTTTGTTGAGAATTTTTAACAAAGCGGTATTTGCATATGCAATGTTCAGTTCGGTGTACGTTTTCAGATCAGCATCTTCAGCAGTCATTATCTGCCTGAAAATGGCACAAACTCTTGTATTATAGTCTGACCATTGTGAAGAGCATTGAAAGAGTTTGGAACGTTAAAAACTCTTCAAAGAACTTTCTCATTCGGTTGCACACCTGAATCCGCGAGTTCACTCTCTGATGAGCTGATTACATCGATTTTCACATCCCTGAAATGCTCTTTGCGGGACTTCAAAGAAGAAATCAATCAAACTGAAAAAAACACTCCGCTAATCTAAACTATTCTTGTGTTAGGTTTTTTATACTTTCCATCGAACTGTGAAAATACATTCACAAAGGCGTCTGTTCTTCAAGCATTTCAAAGGCAGAAATGCTGGTAGTTCTTGAAATGCGTTTCTAATTCAGATGTGCTATATTTGAATATGTGGTCGAAATTCAGAACATCTTTACATGTTTTCATGCAAGAATCCTAAGAGATAATAGATGATGATAAACATAGAAACCATAAAGTTGTTGCTTTCGTAGAAATATGAGAACGCTTTGTAAATCCACGCATTAATTTGCCATCATAAATTTACAGTCAACGCTTGCTGCATTGCTTCTTGGCATGTGTATGCCAAATCTTAAATTTTAAAATTTTGTTAATGCAAACTGAGTTCCCATAGAACTGGGAACTAAAAAATGTTTGGAAACGTCAGAAAAGAATGACTTATTTAGAAAAAGTTAGAGAACTTCTACATATTAATGTTGTCACAATCGTTTTCACGTGTTTATAGCTTAGGGTTAATCAGAGCTTCAGGGCTTCAGAGGATACATTTTTTAAATTTTCCGAATACAAATTAGGGAAGTTTTCAAAAAAAAATGTCATGTTAATTTTGCATATATCAATTTTTACATTGTCATTGGTCTGGAAAATATTTCAAAACCTGGAAAAAGTCAGAGAAGTTGAAAATTAAATTTCTGGGGTTACCCTGTGCATAACAACGCAACAATTTTGTCTTAAATGGCCTAAACATACTGTTATCAATATCATCATGATTGTAATATTGTTAAAATCCTTTACTTGGTAATTATTTAAATTATTTTAAAATATATATTTTTTGCCAAAACTGTGAAGAGAATTTTTAGAATTTTTTAAACATATCAGCGAACATGGATTTATTTATTTTTATTCAAATGTTAAGATATTATAATAAAAATGTGTTTTTGACGTTAGTTTTACTGGTTTTGATATCACCTTCAAGGCAATTTTATGAATAAATTCACCACTCATTCGTTTTGTAAACAAACGGATTGGTGTAGTATTACATGAACTGAATAATATTGGCTTTGGTACAACTTTTCCTGATAAATAACTCTCAATGTTTTGTCGCATTTTAGATAGAAATGGAGCACTTAGCAGCCCTACATAACATCAGTAAGGTAGCACTAGTTTACGGACAGCAACATATTATTAGAAGGGATTTTCCATTGTATCAAGATTTATTGCTGAGACATGGCTTTACAGTCAAGGTGCCTTCCTCGTTCCCCAGTGAGCCATCTGCCAAACGTTACAGCCATGCTGATGGTCAGTAAAGTTACCTTTATTGACTGTTTTCATTCATTCGCTGTAGCAATGAAATGTCCATGTAAAAGGAAAGCCGCTTAATTCGATCACGTTGGTTCCAGTGATTTTGACCGAAAAAAAGCGGATGGCCGTCATAAACACGCAAAAAATTTAAAACATTTTTAAAAATACATATATTGAATTGTACTTACAGTATGCATTTACATATTTTTAAAATTATATTTATAAAAAAGGTTTTAAGCAGGCCTAGTGTTTGATGTTGTCTGTTTGCTGCAATGACTGAAAATTTATTTTCTAAAATTCGCAGAAAATCCATATCAGCACAGCCGCTGATGCATTGGATGTTTAGATACATGTCTGCGCGTTGTCCAAACGTGTCCGTGCTTGTATAAAAGCTGTTTAAATTTGTTTTACAAGTTTGCGTTATTAAGACATATGGAGGAAGTGATCGAATTATGCGATCGAGTGACCGGATTAAGCCACTTTTTTCATAAAGAAAACCATAGAAAAAAATCTGTTCTGAAGGTTTTGATTGAATTAACAGGCTTCCACTGTAAATAGAACAATATGCACTATGTATATTGTATATACTGTATGTGGACATTTAAAAAAATAAGGAATTACAAAATTGGAATTCTGTGTCTAATTGTTGACATTTCATTTCTACTGGTTTTTGTTTTTTTCCAAAATAAAAAGAATTACATTATTTTTTAAGGCCCACTTTCTCTAAAAGAGTTGGTTTCTTGTTGACATTTTTTGTGTTAAAAATAGGCATTGGTTTCCAAGAAAACGTAAATGCAGAATGACGTACGGGCCAATGCCATTTGATTTTCGGTATTTGTTCAAAAAATCAGTTCTGCAGAAATTTAAAAAACATGTATTCAAAATCTATTGTTATGAACTGCTTTGATGTGGAAGCATTTCTTCCCGTTATTTAAGCACATTATGTTTATCAGAAGTGATTTGTTTTCCAGACCTTCCGATGTCCAAATCCTTTCTTAAAGACAGCAAAATCCTTTCGGATTGGATGTTGATGCTTTGCATGACAACTTTGGACGGAGATAGTGAAGCGTGTCTTTCCAAGGATTTATATCCTCATTTGAAACCGTTTCAAAAGGTATGATTTTCCTCAATGACATCCATTCGTGGAAAAATGCATCTGCTTAACAAAACTCGTGTTCCTCTTATTGTAGATCAACAGGATCTTCGGCATGCGGAATCTATTATGGAGTCCGGAAGGGCTTTGCACCACTTTGAACGAGGCTAGACAAATAACAGGTTGGTGGAGTATTTTTGTCATCACTTGCAATTCTCCTCACTTGTAGACGTGTTGCAGCTCTTCTCTTCAATATTATCCGGAGTTATTTTGTCCTGATAATGCATTTAATACCGCGGCTTTTTAAATATATTTTTATTTTAGTTTTAAAAAGAAGGTATATATCCCCCATGTGCTTCCTGCTTCCGGAACAGTACGAACAATTCGTCAGCGTAGTGGATGCTCTTGGTGAGGATTCCAGTTGGGTAATGAAATCGTTGGATGGCAGAGGGCGTGTTGAAATGTTGCCCATGGTTGATCAGAAAGTAGGAGTTTTGCTGGAACAGTACGTTTCTTTTTTAAATCTTTTAAAGTTATGCTATATAATGCCATTTTAACCAACTTTCAATTTTATTTCAATTGAAGGTTCAACCAAAGTCATCCTGTCATGTTGCAGCAGTTCTTCCCTAATCCTCTTCTCATCTTTGGTTCGCCTGTGAGTTTACGAGCCTACGTCTTACTTACGTCGATTCTGCCCCTGAAAGCATATTTTTTCAATGAGGGATTGGTCAACTTTCGCCACGATCATCAAAAGGGTTTCAAGAAGGTAATGGTAGTCCAGTGACTTTTGCCCAGTAATTATAAAAAATTTTGAACAAGTCCGTGGCGCAGCAGTTCAAAAGGGACTTTAAATTTTTAAACGTTGAACTACGTATTTCTCCGAATTGAGGTACTTTTGGAGTTTCTGATGTCCTAAAATATCCGAAAAATTGTACCAGAAATTGCGCGAAAATGAACAAATGTCCGGAAAAATGCCCAGATAAATATGCGAAAAAAATGGCTGATTAAATGTATAAAAAAATATCCGAAAAGCGGGTGATTTTTAATGAATGGCGGCATTAATTAAAATTCTGGTGACGTCATTTATTAAAATTTGTATGGCGTCATTTGTTAAATTCTGAACATGTCGTCATTCCTTAAATTCTGATGATGACGTCATTCACAACAATTTGGATGGCATCATTTGTTAAATTCTAATCATGTCGTCATTCCTTAAATTCTGAGGATTTCGTTATTTGTTGATTTCTGATCATGACGTCATTCCTTAATTCTGATGATGACGTCATTTGTTGATTTCTGATCATGTCGTCAATCCTTAAATTCTGATATCCATATGTAGTTCTACATGTATTGTGCATAACAGTAGGCTACGTTAAAAATAATTGCACAATAGCCCAGTTATGGTCTGTTTTTTTAATACCAGGATTCCAATCGTACAGCATGTTTAGGGTAATAAAATCATTATTATGGCTAGGTTCAAGGTCAGTTATGGATGATGTCTCAGTTGTGGCATTACCTCGCTCGAAATTACGGCCAGCAAATGGTGCAGACGGCCATTAGGAACTTGCACAACGCCATTGTGCAAACCTTGCTGTTCACCGAAACCAAAGTGGCCGTTCACTTAGCCTCCCTGTCTTCCAGCAAATCGAAGATTAACTATAGGTGTGTTTCTGGGCCAGTGAACTTTTCAGCGACTTCAGGGCCCATTCTAACATTTTGTTGCCTCTTTCAGGTGTAAGCACTGCTTCCAGTTACTAGAATTTGAAATTATTTTCAACTCTTCCTTACATCCGGTTATTTTAGAGGTAAGGATTTGCTCCAGTGGCGCTTGGAGCATATAATCTATTGAAATTGGTCTTGTCCAAACTGCATGTAATGCGTAATTTTGGAATTTAATTTTTTAGGTAGATGGCCATCCAGTAATGCAGGAACAAACAAAAGAAGATGGCTGGAGGGGCGATAAGGTGAAGAGGAGCTTGCTGAACAGTGTCTTGGGATTGTTGTTTAGCACGAATTCAGTTTCAGAGGAAGTTGGCAAAGCACTTGAACTAAATTCCAATAGAGTTGGAATAATGGTTAGTTATTTTGAATCAAGCCTATGAAAAACAGATTTATTTTGTGAAATTTTTTCCAGTAAAAATATGGGTTTAATCGATAAATGGTTTAAAAAAGTGGCAAGCGTTTATTTCTTCTTGGTGCAGGGTGTTGATTGCTTGTTGTCACATGAGTTGTGCCTGACAAATGAGGATTTAAGATACCTGTTGGATGCTCGCAGGGAGACAGCCAACAAAAACGGTTTTTGGCAGGTAACTGGCCTCTATTCGTTTTGACATTACACAATATTATGCATTTTTATATTTCTTATTTTGTGACGGTCAATTTACTGTTTGTTATTTTAAAATTTGGACAGATTTACCCATCTGCGGAAATGGAACAGCATAATGTTCTCTTGAACGAGTTGGACAAAATGCTGCGGTCCAGAAAACCTGCAGCCATCCTCATAGATAAAGCATTATCGAGGTAATTACAGTAGAACCTCCTAAGTTGACCACATCCATATGTTGACCACCTCCTTATGTTGACCGAATTTTTATTCATTGGT
>JAQGBX010004973.1:0-14440 GCA_034698745.1 Megaphyllum sjaelandicum | reverse complement strand
TACCTTGCTGAATACATGGATGGAATCTGTCTTACGAATGCCAGAATTTTTGTCTATGGATAGCAATAGATATCTTTGCGGAAAGATTGATAAAAATATCATTTTACCATTTAACCCAAAAGATTTGCACACACACACACACACAAAAGCATTGAATACACATGTACTTACTTTCTCAGCAACCAAGGTTCACGTGTGCAAGCTAATGCCGTAAGAAGCATGTCTTTTTCAGAACCGACATTAGATTTCAAAAAGCGGTTAAAAGCAAACTGCCACTCTGCTTCTCCACCAAGATAAATCGCATTACAAGCTACAACACTCTTGACATTAGGAGAAATTCTACAAAACGTACGTCAGGATTTAATGAATCCTTTTGCATTTGAATAGCAAAACAAATTAATCAAAGTACATGCGCATGATGGGTTCTTACCGATCTGAAGATGGATTTTGCATCCACTGTGAATACAATTTCGCCGACTTCTTTAGGCAGTCTTTGCTGCCCATCTTACATGCCCATTCAATCAGTTCAATGCGATTTAATCTATTCAGAAATTTATTAGTTAAAACGATTGGAACTTATTTATGGCTACCTACATTATTATTGGAGAGCAAGACAGAAGTGGCTTTTATGCAACTCCCTTACAACGGGAGAGAACATTAAAAAAAAAAACTACTTGCTGGAAAACCCAGCTTTGTCCGGGAAATCTTAAACTTGCAATAAAAATATGTACAAAAATAAATTGATTAAAACAAATATAATTTCGAAAATTCAGGGAAGAATGACTTAATTTTGAAAAAGTCAGGGAAATTAAACGTATAAATTTTGTCAAAATGCAAAATGAATGCATGCTTATACTTGGTTAGTGCCCACGGCCATTGCAAACTTTCAAAAATATTTACAGAACAAACTTGGAAAATTTTAAACAATTTCAAAAGACAAATCTTCTAAAGTGTGAAGTTTGCGAGGAGAAATTTTCAAAATGTTTGACTGTATTTGAGGTAAAATTGGCAAAACTTTCAACAAAGTTATAAAAAATTGTATTATTTAAAAAAAAATTCTCGCAAATTCAGGATTCCCTAGAGTACTTTGAAAACATGAAAACTTTTGCAAATTTATACTCGGAAAACCTTTACAATTTTGCCACTTTGTCCTCGGAAAATGTAGATAATTTTGCAATATACACTGTAGATAAATGTGCCTATATAGCTAACCATGTAGAAGTATTAATTTTGGTTCGCCATGCAGTGCGTTCAATTTCCCTGACTTTTTCAAAAAAAGCCATTCTTCCCAGACTTTTTCCTGACTTTTCCAGCCATTTTAAAGTTCCGTGACTTTTCTAGGTTTTAAAGGTCTGGGGGAACCCTTTCTGATTTTCTCGATGCCATTTTGATAAATTGTTCTCAAATATTGTGCACGGTTAGACTCTTCAAAAGATTATTTTAATATATTATAAATATTATTTAAAGGTGGACCTCAGCAAAACAAATGAAAGACGTGTTAAAACTCCCATTTATTTCACAATTGTTTCATAGTTTGGCAAAAAGTAGTTGCAACTAAATTGTTCCCTAATTAATCATGGTTTCAGGATATTGATACAAAGTTAGTTATTTATCTGCATAGTGTCTTTCAGATTCACCTGATACACCTAACAGACTAAGCAGACTACTGATATAAATTCTCAGTTATTTCTATGTCTATATCATAGTGTCATTTCGTGTCCTTACTAAATGTGTATCAGAAGCCTGCTAGACCTTTATGTGTTAGTCCTATAAGGCAAATCTGAAAGACACCATACGTTATTATGACACGTGCTTGGTTGCATTGGATTCATTTAAAACAACATAATTTGCTTAATTCTTTTTATTTAAGACTAGTTAAGACTAATATTTAAGACTACTAAGAACGTAGTCTAGAATCACAGTAAGGAAATCGAACAATAAAATACTTAAATAGGAACTACTAGAATTCGTAAAAGAAATATTCATTCTAGTTCAGTCCATGGGGACTCATGTATGGTCTCAAGAGTGACTACTGGAACCAACATGTTTATGTGATTTTCAGTAAAATCTGCTCCTTCAACCTCGCTGTGATTTAGCCACTCTAAACCATCGTCGCTTGCACACAGAGACCATGTGTCCGCGTAACCGTGAACAATTGACATTTTCCAAAATTGACACTGGAAAAATTTTTTTTTTAAAATTTACTATCGACAATTTTGAAAATCAACATAGAATAACATGGGAAAATTTTGTGTTCGGAAAATGTTAAAAATTTGTGCTCGGAAAAAGTGGAAAATTTTGCAATTTTGTCCTTGGAAAATGTGGAAAATTTGCAATCAGAAAACCTAGAGAATGTTGAAAATTTGTACACGGAAAACGTGGACAATTTTGCTATATTGTACTCGGAAACGTGGAAAATTTTGAAAATTGCTACTCGGAAAACGTGGAAAATTTTGCAAATTTCTACTCGGAAAACGTGGAAAATTTAACAAATTTTTACTCGGAAAACGAGGAAAATTTTGCAAATTTGTACTCAGAAAACGTGAAAAATGTTGCAAATTTGCACATGAAAAATTTTGCAAATCTGAACTCCGAAAATGTGGAAACGTTTTCCAAATTTCTACTCTGAAAATGGGCTTCAACTGCCATGCGATTGGGATTGGGTGAGATTGGGTGAGATTCGACTCGACCCCCCTCTTCCCCCCTAAACGCCTCACGTAATTTATGGACGTTCCCTTTTTAGAAAAATTAAAATCAAAATTTAAGTGTTCATAACTATTTCGTTTTTGACCGCAGCGCTCAGTCTGGTCATCACCCATGGTGTTAAACTGATCAACTCGGGGCGCAGAATAACTCGATACATGTAACAAGAAATGCCAGAAAATGTTTCGATTTTTTATATCTATATAGTTCAAAACACTTTCCAGAGTGCATTACGTTATTGCATGATCATTATTTGCCTGCCATTGCATTTAAGCAAACATATCTAAAATTCTATTTTGTCAAAGACATACATGTTAATTTACAATATTTTAACATATTGTAATTTTAATTGGCCACTATTTCATAGAAATGTGTCAATTCCTTGTGTATATATGTGTATTTGTCTTGACGAGAAAATGGTTTTTGTGGAAAATACGAGTAAAACCCTATTCAAACACATCTGGCCTGTTGCATTTTTCCGTGAGGACATGCAAGCCAATTTTATGTTTTGGATGTCGCTTTAAACTGACCATAGCATAAATCAAGTCTTTGCAAAATTTGACTTCCCTGAAAGAATTTTAAACTACACGTTTGAGCCATGCGATAATTCAAAACTGGAAAGCTATACTTTTAAAATGTGTTGACACGATGACATTATGCGGAATAATTAATTACAATTTGAGGTAAAACAGAAATATCTTCAGTAGTTTTATCAATTCAGCTAGTTTTTGCAGGAATCTTGAAATCCTTTTGATGAAAATCTTGTGAACAGGTACTCAAAATTCAGCACGAACGCCACCTTATCATAAATGATGGTGTACGTCTCACGGATCTCCATCGGTCCAATTTCGTGTAGTCTCCTCCAACGAGAATCTTTGCCCAAATGTGCACGAAATCCGGGACATGGAAGCCTGCACCATTTCATGGCATTTCGTTTATATCTCGCTCGTTTCTAGTGGTAACCTTATCATCCATGGTGTCAAACTGACCAACGAGAACTGCAGAATACAAAGCTTGGACAAGTTTCCAATAAAAACTAATAAGCGGCAAAGTTTGCTCCCTCTTCCGGAGTCAGCGGGATGACCGGATTCGCATTCGTAATGTCCACTCATGGAATTTTAATCTGCGGGATCCCATTGTATTTCAAAGAGTCTCCTCCAACTTTATTGCATACAGATTCGAAATTACGCGTTTGATTGCATGTCAATATAAAATGCAGCAATAGTTTAACTATAGTTTATCTCAATGTGAGGGGGAGAGGGGGGGTTGGCTCCCTGCCATTGGGGAAGAAGGGGGCACACACAGAAACAATCATAAAATTTGCAGCAAACAAACGATCGGCGAGCGAGTTTATCATTAATTTGTGAAACTGAATCAATGCCAATTGATACGTTGATCACATTTTCCTAACTATATAAGAAGCTTGCAAGACGGAGGACGTTCTCTTGCAAGACGTTCTCGTCGCATTGACCAGCAGCTTCTTCTACATTAGCTTCAACAATGACGCTGATAACGCTGAACAGCTTCAAGAAATTTATATGGGTGTATTGGGATTATTTGGTGATCATTGGAACGCCGCTCCTTCTTCTGCCCATGCTCTTCAAATACGATACCGATGTAAGTTTGACAATGATCTATTTTATTTGTTGTGTTATTGTGAGTTTTTAGCTTGAATTTTGCATCTACCAATTTTTAACCATGGTTTCTGAATTATTTTCAAACTTGATAATCCTTTTTGTAAATTATGATTTAATGATCTATTTTTATTCTGAATTTTATGGCGAATTACACAAATAATATTTTTGTAATAATTTTTTTTGTAATTGCATGAAGAATTCCACAAATGACTTTTTTTTTTTTTTACAAAATATCATCTAATAGCCTTTCACTATTTTTTGTAATTCGAATAAGACTTTTTTCTAAAACATTCTTTTATTTCCTGTAACATTTATTTGTGATTTTATGAAGTATTCTACGAATAATAATTTTTTTTATAAATTATGATTTAAGTTTCTCGAACTTTTTGTGCAGCAATGCTTTAATTGTAATTGGTACAATTAATGCGTAATTCGATGTATTTAATTTCATATAAAACCTATTCAAAAGTACATTTTAAAATTCTAATCTACTTCTAAATAAGCCATCTATTCAATTTTTTTTATTTTAAACTCAATCTCAATCTATGATCACTAGAATTTATTAAAAACTATATTTTGATTTATTATTCTCGAGTATATCCATCTCAGTATGTCGTCATAAAACTCAACCAGTTCTTACTTATTATTACATAGTTTGCATTCTAATTAGTCTATACTTTCCGAGTTGCTAATTTTTGAACGTGGGTGGATTTAATTAGGATAAAATGTTGGCTACTTAATATGCTCAGCATTCATCATCATCATTTCTTAATTAATTTAACAACACTACCAACATTTATTTTCTCTGCCAAATTTTACGTATATTCTTCATTTTTATTCTCGAATCGATGATAATACTAGAACTACTTCAATACAATGTATATCAATGGAGCATTGTTTATGATGTAATGCACGATAATTAAAAATCACCATTTCTTAATTAATTTAACAACACTACCAACATTTATTTTCTCTGCCAAATTTTACGTATATTCTTCATTTTTGTTCTCGAATCGATGATAATACTTGAACTACTTCAATACAATGTATATCAATGGAGCATTGTTTATGATATAATGCACGATAATTAAAAATCTTAAAAGTGGTTGAGGAATTCTTTAAGGACTATGAACAAGAAAGTTTGTCCTATCATAATAACTAGCGCTAAATTTTATTTAATTTCCCCATGTCACGATAGCTGAGCTTCTGGCGACGCAACTGACTGTTTGCTTTCTCACTTACTGAACGCAATTTACTCTTACAGGAATCAAGATGTGGTTACGTCATCATCATTATGGCCGTTTATTGGATAACCGATGTTGTTCATCTGGCGGCTGTCAGCCTCATTCCAATCTTTGCGTTTCCATTGTTGGGCATCCTAAATAGTGAAGACGTCAGTCAGGTCTACATGAACGTAAGTAACTTATTTCTCCACCACGATGAGCGCCGAAAATTTTCGGGAAGAAATGGAAATTTCCAAGAGAGAAAATCTCATTATCGATTCCACGCCAGATTGCCCTCAAGTGGATCATTAACTTGTTATTTAGCGTCTTGCGTCACAATGACGTCACATGCTGCTCGAAACGTTATGACAAAAAACATGTGCTCGTGTCATTCTCTTGCCCTAGCTACCATTGCCTGCATTGACATGAGGCAGTTTCTTCATGTCTGTCTTAACTCGATCGGCGTATATGTGGTCGGATAAAACAAAAATTGGAAGTTTTCACGAAGTGTTTTGTTTCGCATATCCGAGGAAAATCCCGTCACGCGAATTGCATGTTTTTCTTCAGGTATTTAGAATAGAAACAAGAGTAGCAAATTAGAGTTGGGAAAATAATTTGGAATAGTTCATCGGTGAATACAGTGTATTGTGTAATAATAAGAACTTCGTGTTCGTTTTCTTACTACTCATCAAAATCTTTTCTCCTGATCTTATTTTAAAAAGATGGTCCTCAAGAACCTAAAACCATTACATCGTACGTGGTATACTTCGTATACCAATGTTACTGATCATATACAGTACATGTATGATCATATTCGCATTATAGTCATGATGACTATACAGTGTGAGTCAGGTAACATGGACCAATAGCTCTATGGCCCCTTGATGCCGGCCATCATGCAGTGTTTGGTTATTTTTCTGCAAAGTGCCATTTAAGGCGTGCTTATAAATTAGGGGTGTGCTTATCTTTTGGTCAGGAAAACTAAAGATGTCCGCATAACGTTAACAATAAAATGTTAACAAGAGAAGTACCTCTAGGTATGTCAAAATACTACTGTACATATTTGGCATAGTTACACGATTTATCCTTTTTTAAATCCAGTCGATTTGAATGAATTTGCATGCATACATACAGTAGGCAATAACATGACCAATCAGCTAGATACAGCATAGAAATACACGCACTCAGTTTCGTTTTAACGTTATATCCTTTGCTGAATTGTGAGAGCTTACCTAAATGGGAACATCGTTAGTTTTCCTGGCCAAAAAATAAGCAAACTCCTGAATTTCCCTAATATAACAGCCCATAAATGGCACTTTACAAAAAAGCAACCAAACACTGCGTGGTGGCCGACATCAAGGGGCCATAAAGTTATTGGTCCGTGATACCTGACTCGCACTGTATACATGTAGTATGATGGGCATAATATACCCTTACATAGCATGCATGAGTTAGTACTTATAGTAGTTCCTGTATTATGTTCTGGGTATGTTTAGCATGTATTTATTACACTACCAAGCAAGGTGGCTTAAAGGTTAGCATTCTCGTCTTGCATTCGGTAGACCCAGGTTCGATTCTCTTTAGAATCTCTTTAGGCGAATGCTGGGATAGTTCCTATAATAAATCGGCCATGACCGTCTTCTTATCCTATCAAACATCATGCAGACAACCCACCTCTGTCTCTCTGAGACAACCTCAAATCACCATGCTTAAGGCATCGGCGCGGTGATTATCTACTAAACTAAACAGTACTTATTAACGCGTTTGGTCGTGATTATTTCCTCGTCAGAATCTTGTTGGGGTACTCAAAATCCTTTTCTTTTTGCTATACAAACAACTCGGGCAGATCAAGGTGATAATTTGATTTTTTTGGGGATTTACAGGATGCCAACGTCGTATTTTTGTCCAGTCTGATAGCGGGAGCAGCTCTCGAGTCCAGCGGGATACATAAGCGGATAGCCATCATAATTTTGATGAAAATTGGCACCAGCCCCAGACTGTACGTTTTATTTTTCTCTCTCTGTTATCTCTGTATTGACATTTGCTATTTTTCAAAAAATACATATTTCGTAATTTTCACTTCCAGTTTGCTCCTAGGCATCATGCTGGCCACCATGTGCATGTCCACTTGGATCATGGACATCGCCTCTTGCGCCATGATGATCCCCATCGTGGACGCCATAATGCGCCATCTGGAGTCAGTGGACGGAAGCCCAGAGGAGATCAACAACGATGACGATGATGTCAGCAGAGAAAGCGATGAAGTCGTCGTGTCCACCATAACCACGGCCACGTTGCCCAATGGCGAAGAAATCTTCCTGGAGAGCAGCGACAAACATGGAGGCATCACTGCCGTGGTGTTTGGTAAGAGGATTTTTGAATCAAAATTTATCCCTAAATCAAATTGGCGGCCAAAGCTCTTGCTGAATTTAACTATAATTTGACATGCCTAATTAAATGGTGAGATTCGTGTAATGTAATTACTGAGTTGGCAGACGCCATTATAATCTACTGTCAAGGAATGTGAATCTTGAAATAGCTAGCGCAAATAAAAGACGGCGATGCAAGCTTTATTTTCATGCTAGAAAGTTTTGATCAAAATAAATTGGACTAGATTTTTCGTTTCGATGTTTCAGTTGACCAGAACGGACTTTCGGTCAAGCAATTAGCAGAAACATCAGATGATGATTCCATGGATGAAACGAAGCCACGGTAAGTCTATCGAAAACGTTTTATTTTGCCCTTAAACATTACAAAAATTTTAAACTGAGTTTTCATCGCGTGTAGTGTGTCCAGCTTCGAAACCTGCTTGATTCTGGCCGTAGCATATTCATCGGCCATTGGAGGCATTGGAACTCTCACAGGAACCACAACTAACTTGGTCTTCAAGCAGCTTTTGACAAAGTAAACGTCCTAATGATAAAATTATAGCCGATTTGACGTGGGATGTTCTAAAATTTGTTAATCTTTATTTCACAGAATTTATGGCACATCTGGCGGTGTTAGCTACGCCACGTGGATGATGTTTGGAATCCCAACCATGGTCCTCTGCGTGCTAGCCATGTGTGCTTTGCTGCAATTGTTTTCGTTAGGATGCAGGTTAGTTCCGTTTCAAAGTATATTTAACAATTCCAAAGAAAACTCGAACAATCGAGCACACACTTTAACACTTCATTATAATCCAAAGCAAATGTTTGATCTCCAAAATAATTATACACCAGCATAATATGGAATTTTCTGTTACTCTGTACCAAATGGCACTTAGGCCTACTGATACCGAACTGGTTGGTTAGGTTCTAAGTTTTGCCAAATATATACATTTTTGGGTTAATTTTTACTTTTCTGCATCAAATAAACACTTCACGAAACTTAATAATTCAAATTTATACCTTTTACACCAATTACACCATTAAAACGTCAATTAACACTTAGCAGTTCACCACAATACTCCTAGTATGAAAACACTTCTGCACATCAATAATTATTATTTCCAATATTCAAAAGCGTCAAGCGAGAGTCTCCGGAACGCAAGCAGCGCATCGCGGCCATGCTGGATAAGCAATACGAAGAGCTGGGAGGCATCACGTAAGTACGTTATTTCCGGTCATCGCGTTCTTTTTCTTAGCGGTGCTAACTGGAACACTGTTTAGGTACCACGAATGCTCCGTGCTGCTGTGCCTTGTTCTCTTGCTGTTGCTCTGGTTTTTCCGCACGCCCGAATTCATCAGTGGATGGGAGGACCTCCTCAAGCCCACCAAAGTGTTGACCGACTCCTGCCCTGCCTACGTGGTCATCTTGCTCATGTGCATCCTGCCCGCTAAATGGCCTCTCAAGCAAGGTGATGGCCACCGAAGTCACAGTGATCCGAATTTTTTGTACAAGAAATCAATGTCTAACATCAGTGTTTAATGTCTACAGGTCAGGTAAAGCACTTGGTGGACTGGGAGGTGGTGGAGAAGAGGATTCCATGGGACATTCTCCTTTTGCAGGGAGGCGGCTTGGCTATGGCTGCAGCTGCTGACAGTTCCGGCTTGACCAAGCTGCTCGGAACCCAGTTTGCCTTCTTCTCCTTCTTGCCCTCTCCTGCCATGTGCTACATTATCTCCTTGATCACCGCCTTCATGTCGGAAATCATCTGCAACTCCTCCTTGGCTGCCATGTTGCTCCCAGTCATGGCCAATCTGGTAGGTTGATCAACTGTTTTCTGGCCACCAGAATTCAATTTGATATGAAAAGAATGTCCCATTTGTCCATTTATCCCATTCTCTTTAGGGAATTTTTTAAAGATACAATTCAATGAAAACAAAATATTTTCACTTTAGTCGCAATATGTTGCAATATTTTGGAAAAATGCACAAATTGCCGAATTCGTACTCATGAATTTCATATGCCTTTTGCAGTCCGAACAGCTGCGCATCAACCCTCTGTACTTGATGTTGCCAGTGACCTTCGCGTCAACTTTGACTTTCACCCTACCAATTGCTTCCGGGCCTAATGCCATTGCTTACAAGACCGGCAAGCTCACGCTGCGCACCATGGTAATATTATTGTTCTTGTATTTTGTTTACGGTATTACTGCGCAACACTTGCGTCACGATCCTCATTTTCTACTACTTTACCTTAGTTCAAAACTGGCATCTTGTCCAATATCATAACGGTCAGCATCATGTTCATGATGACCAATACTCTGGGCGTCGCCATCTTTGGCCTGAACACTTACCCCAGCTGGGCCGGAAACTTGACCGCACCAACCATCCCAACCTCCAATGTTCCCGGCCTGCACAACTTTACCGACATTGTGACGTAAAGCCAGTTGGCGGCCATCTTGGTCCTACTTCGACGTACACAAACAAACTCATTCATTTATCTTTTATAAAGATATTATAGCTGGTTGGTCGGCGCCGCGTTTTTTTATCGCATAATACTCAGTTCCGGTTCGCGTCTTGCGCTCTGCCACCCGAAGTTAAGTCATGTTTTGTTTTTATATAATACTATATTTTATTAGTCGTTGGTCAGCTTACTAATAGTCGATTTAAGTGCATTAAATTTTTTTTGTTATCGAACGGGTCACGAGTTTTCTTGGCGTTGAAAGGGCGCCTATTATCTGGGATTTAAAAAAAATGCAGTATTTATTTCTTACTAGCGGAAAAACCCGGCCTTTCCCGGATAAAAATTGCTGTTTGATTTTTTAACCTCTTATGCGATCAGGAGTTAGATTTAGTTGTCCTTGTCTTCAAAAGATGGAGCTATATGATCTGGATACACCCCGGATGGGACGAGAACTGGTTTGACAGTTTTATGGCCCTGGGCCAAAGTAAAAAAGATTTATGGCCTTAGAATTCCCCACGGAGTTCACACTCCTGGGGAAGGGGTGCCATGAGTGGCCAATAATATGGAAGCCACTCTCAAAGCCAGCCAGCCTGCCAGTGACAAGATGGCGTCGTTTTGTATTTTATATATATAGATACTACAAAAAACTGGACACAACCAATATCGTGAGTGGTTAAACAAACGACGTTTCGGTGCCCATGCACCTTTTTTCAAGTTTATTCTGCAAATAGATGAGAAATACATAAGAAAATACACAAGGCTTTAACGAAAGTTAAAGTTAATAAAACGAACGTGAGGCATAGGCACCGAAACGTCGTTTGTTTAACCACTCAGTGCTCACGTTATTGGTCGTGTCCAGTTTTGAAATAAAAATGCGTCTTTGGCCCCAATTAGTGGCTGGTAAGCCAGTGGTCATCATAATTGATCGTGCAACATGCGGTGAATTTCATACAATTTCAAAGAATTTTTTTTAAAATTTATTGAAATACAATGTACGTTTTCAATTTCTTTAAATAATGTGTAGGCTTATGCCCCTGGCAAAGTTTGCATTAGCAAATATATTTTAAAGTGTGTTAGTGACTTTTGTTCAGAGTGCATTATTCGACACATTTTCGGACACGTTTTTAAGCTCAAAGTACAAGTGTTCTAAACTACATTTGAACCAAGTTATTTTACAATTTCGATCAAATGTGAAAAATACATATAGGAAGCGATAAAGCCAAGGCACTTTTGGTTTATAATGCTCGAAGTAATTTCCGAGAATACGTAAGTAGGAATGGGACGATAACATGCATGTTTTCAAGTAAATTTGAAATAAAACTGACGAAAGTTTCAGAGCTAATTATTTTTATTGCCAAACTGGAATTTTTCATCAAATGGTCACAATTGAGAACATTTACAGTAAAACATGGCATGCTGTAACATATCTTTGGACATATCACAGAAAACTTTGACATTTTTCATGATATTAATCAATAATTATCAATAAATTGACTTGTCTCATGTTAAATCACTTACTTATCCCTCAATTTCATGCCATTTTATGTTATTCTTGTACAATTAATTGCGTCTGTGACAGGAAATTATACTTGATATTGTCGTCCATTCCTATACGTACATTAATTGTTTTTGTAAACAAGACATTAAGTTCGTGAGGGTTGACAGTGAAGCGGATATCGAATCCTTTGTACAATCCTATCCTTTTTACAATAAAACATTCAATTAAAAGATGATCAAACACTTTGACAGATTATATATCATATTGTCGAACCATTAATTGGCCACTTATTTTTGCATTCCTGGTGCTGTGACGATGTCAAGAGCTTGCCATCGTCGTAATATTGCACAATTTCGTATTTTCCTACTGAATTCCAGTTTGAAAATGGGCTATTGTCATGACATAATTACATCGTTAAATGAAAATTCTGCTATTATCTCTTAAATTAATGTCTTTATCTCAAAAAATTAACCTGCTTTGTTCAATTTGTCAATTTTGTTGAGCTACAGGCGCATCCGTTTCGACTAGCAATCAGCACATTTTACATCAAATTTCTAGCAGGATTTGGCAAGTTTTCCACGAGCTATTGCGATACGATAAGTCATTAAAACCCTTCTGAAGTAATCCTAACCATGTATTTTCGTATTTTGATTGTTAATTGCATGAAGTCATTAAGAACAGTATACATGTATGCTATTTAAAGAGGTGTTTACCATTTGTCATTATAGCCTTCACGGTTAACTTGCATGGGATTTTGCAGAACGTTTAATTATTACGCAGAACGTTTAAAAATTCTATTGCATGCATCTTTAATTTAAATTTCGCAAAAACTGTCTAAAATATTCGCTGCATTTAAACGGGAGAAGTAGGCCATTACAAAATACTGCACGTTTCAAAACTATTTTAAAAGATGTCTTCGAAACTTTTTTTACATGTAATTTCAACATTACTTAAGTCTGAACAACTAAACGTTGTCCCTTAAATAGTGCAATGACATAAATTACTTTAATTACATGGCGAATTAGTATGAATGAATTTAAAAGCTCCCAATTAACCCGGTTTTCCTTTGTTTCCTTTGTTTAAAGTATTCCAATTATCTTCCAATCTTTCCATTTCAGTTAATGATCATGCATAATGTTCTGCACATAGGTTTTCTATAGCTTTATACATGTACCTTAGTTGCATACTGTATATTTACTTGTAAGCCTATTAACATGTGTCACATTTATTTCAACAGTTGGCAAATTGGCAAGGATTATAAAATCAACAAGGAATTTTCCATCACAATTAATTGTAATACATGAATCACTTTTATTTTCTTGTGAAATGATTCAATGTTACAAAAGATTCTGAAATAACTTGACACGTAACACAGTAGACCGACATGTATAGTAATATCGTTCACATTACTTTTTAAAAAAGTTGAACATTTAATTAGAAACATACATAATGTCCATAACTCGTCATAACGATAGCACATCAAACTCAAAACTTATGGAGAGCATATTAAGAAAAAATTCACAGAACACGTAAAAAAAGACCACAAGCTATATGGAAAAAATTGTATATAGGATCCATTCTATATAGGAATCATTTTCCGAAACCATACTACATTTTTAAAAAAACAATGTAGTCGAAGACATAAACATTTAAACATGATAAACCTAAAAACGTGTTATTAGAGAACTATTTTCTTAGAACAACATTTTGGTGATTTACAAAAGATAATTTCAGGTAAATGTCAACAATGTAATCAACACTCGTTAAAGTGGTTGTTGGAGTAATACATGCACAGTACATTGTTCTTGGTCGAAATGTAAGAGGTTTACTTCTAAGATGCCATTGCATTTTTCGTTGTATTTAATTTGAAACATGATATATCGGCAATGAGTTACGGCACGTTGCGTTGGCAAGGAATTAAAAACTTTGAATGTCACTGTCTTAGCTCCTTGCCAAAATGTTTGATAATTTCCTTTGTCATTTTTCTTGGCAGGTTTCGAGACCACAGCTTTCTTTGTTGTCTTCGGGAGCGATATACAGCACATTTCAAAATGAGTGTTTTCAGATTTTTAAAGGAAAATTTTTTAATCTATCAAAATTATTTTATCCTCGTACTGACACCGCTAGTTTTGCTGCCCATGATATTGCTGATCGATTCGCAAGTAAGTTTTGCCCATTTTTGGGGTTTTACCGTAATTTTACATTACTTATACTGTATAAAAGCGACTTGAGATGGTCTTATTTAATAAGTTATACAAGCCCATCTCAAGTCGCTTTTACCACCATGGCCGATTGCACCAACGTTATAAGGTTTAGAAAACCTGTATACATAGGCTACGTTTATTAATTACCGTATTTTCACGACTATATATATATATATATATATATATAAGACGCTAGGGACTATAAGACGCACCTTAATTTTTAAGCAATTTTTTAAAAAAATTTCATTTTTACCATTTTTATTATTAACATAGATTGCAAAGCCAGACTAAATGAAATCTTAGTTCATAAAACTGAATTGACCTTTAAAGTCTCTGAAAATCGTC
>JAQGBX010004972.1:0-14442 GCA_034698745.1 Megaphyllum sjaelandicum | reverse complement strand
GTTAAAACATGTCAATGAGGAAGTTAAAACATGTCAATGAGGAAGTTAAAACATGTCAATGAGGAAGTTAAAACATGTCAATGAGGAAGTTAAAACATGCCAATGAGAAAGTTAAAACATGTCAATGAGGTAGTTAAGAAAAACCTGTCAATGAGGAAGTTAAGAAAAACCTGTCAATGAGGAAGTTAAGAAAAACCTGTCAATGATGAAGTTAAGAAAAACCTGTCAATGATGAAGTTTAAAAAAACCTGTCAATGAGGAAGTTAAAACATGTCAATAAAGAAGTTAAGAAAAACCTGTCAATGAGGAAGTTAAAATGTATCTAAGATTTTTCAAAAGAAACATTTATCATGATCATGATATATGTTTTTAAGTGAAATATCTGGAAATTTTATCTTAAAAATATGTCTTTCTTTAGAGAAAACAAATCATGTTAAGTCCGAATATTGGAACTGATTTTAATGTAACATACCAGGATTCGATTGTACAGTACATGTATATTTAATCCTGGAAGTAAATTCCAAGAGTGTTTTATCCCGAAGTAGGTTTTCAGAAATTAACATCATCAATGTCAGATAAATCATGAAGATTAATCACGAGGCTTCATAAATTACCGAAATCAATTCATCAAAACCGCACTTTTAAGAAATGAGTAGTGAGGTAATGATAAAATGGATGCGTTGTACACAAGGTGGCAAAATCAATAATTGGGTTTTGGAAAATTACTACCCGCATTTCACATTGGGGTTTGTTAGTGTCTGAAGCACTTAAGTGCGGCTCATTTTAAAACTGAAACTGAGTCTAGCCAGACCATAATGGCCATTGGGCACACATGCTATGATCCGTTGATGGCGGTTAACTTTAACTCTTTCCTACTTCAAACCAAATTTCGCAATTTTGTGTGGAATAGGGCCGTAAAGACGCTCTTTAAATGTAACGAATTTGTGGTGTTACTTCGTCTGGCAGCTATCGAAACACCTCTCCGAAAAACATTTCAACTTGAAAAATGAAACCAACAGCACTAAAAATCAAGACCAGCTTTTGTTCTATAACCTCAGTGACCTTGACAGAACAATAAAAAACAGGAAATGGGCCCTAGGCGTGTTTTCGCCAGAGGAAGTGTCATTTCCCTTTTAATTCTTCGCGTTGACAGAGATGACCTACAGTCAAATGTCCAGCTTGCCCATTGAATGAAAGGTCACGTGATGCTTCCTGATGTACCAAACTGGATAAGTTGACTGTTCAAATGCCCAAGAAAAAGCATTTCAGAAAGATGTTGCTTTTGCAATTAAATAGATGGGTTTTTTTCATTACTTTTTTGAAAAAATTCAGAAAAACAAATTGAAAGCTGTTTTCGAAACATTGATAATATAATCTGGTGTTATTTAATTCAAATATTATCAGATTAGTTGCCCAATCTGTTTTCACAATTGGATGAAAGTGCAAGCGATGCATCCTGTTCTTTCAAATTGAATTAGTTGAATGGTGAAATGTCCAGCAAACAACGTTTGAGAAAGATGTGATTTCAATTAAATGGAAGGATAACTTTTTAGAAAGACTTTTGAAAAAAAAATCCAACAAGATTTCTTACTGGTTATGTCTGATTCAATATCTGACGTTTAGAGAATTTTGAAATTTTTTTTAATTGTCTTAACGAGGTTCGACTGTATAGTTCTAGAAAATGATGAGATCCATTTCAACATCTTCAGAAATGAAGGTCGTGACTCAAAGAAGATGAAGATGAGTACATATTTGGATTTTATTTTATCTAGTTTTTATCTGGGTGTCAATCTCGGTAATACGAAGTACGGTTTAAACGAACAAATTTGACGTTTCTTAACCCTTTCAGTCACCATGTCCCAAAAATGGGACATTTGGTAAAAAAAATATAGCGCCTCAGAAAAAGACGTTTGGTTCCACTGCAATGCTTCATTGTATAGAGGAATAGCCCCACTTTTAAATGCAGGCGCATTTTTTAGAAAATTATAGCATTTTGAAACCATAAATCCACAAATCCTAAAAATTAGCAGTAAAACAAAGTTGATTTTAATGAATTTATAATACTTTTTAATGTATTTTTTGCAACAGTCTAATATATCACATCCTGTAGAATAAGAAAATGCCATAAAAAAATTAGTTAGCACATACATGTATTATGCCATTGTTTCGGGATGTTGAAATTTCAAAATGTCATTTTGTAAAACTTTTAATTGTCAATGAGAAAATCTGAAAAAATTGAGATAACCTTATAATATTATACTGTTTCATTTTCCAAAGTTTCAAAACTTTTGGATAACGGGATCATAAAGCGTGACTGAGAGGGTTAGGAGTCGTCTAAACGAGGTCCTGGAAAACAGGGTTCCCACACTTATTGCAAATGAAAATCCCCTGACTTTCCCAGGTTTCCCAGAATCAATATTGCATATTCCCTTGACCAGTTTTTAGACAGTCAAAATCATTAAAATAAACTAACCTACCATTATTGAGAATTTTTTTAGCTAAACAATTTCCATATCAATTGCACGAGTTTCTTTGGCTGCTTCATCCAATAACTTTCGTTTTTTGGGTGGCTAAGACTTCCTGTGTTTAAAGTGAAAGGCCTGGCTGGGTAAAAAATCCCCTGACTTTTCACACAACTTCCTAAAATCCCCTGACAATCCCAGGTTTCCCCTGACCAAAAAAAAAATTCCCTGACAATCCCAGGTTTCCCAGAAATGTGGGAACCATGGAAAAATCATGAAGTCCATCAACATGTCTTCAGTAATCGAGGTCTTCGCATCATTTCCGACTTGAATTTTATTTCACCAAGTTTCATTTAAATGGTTTTTTTCTTCTTTCAAGATGTTCCCCTTTTATGTGTGCCAAAAATGCAAGGACGTGAAAAGACTCCCTTTTACGAACAATGGTGTTTGATGAGGATTTCGTGGCATTTTCAAAATCAGATTTAGTCTAGCGTCGGAATGCGAATTCCTTGCTTTCGTAATTACTAATGAACAAAACCACTTCATATCATGCAAAATAAAACCCCTTCTCTTTCTCTCTCATCTCTACAGGAAATTAAGGCCACGGAGGAGGATGCGCCGAAACAATATGGGTTTCGAATTGTTTTTAAGTAATTTGACTAGCAATCTGCGGTCCTACCAAATTATCATAATAGTCATAAAATCATTTGGGTTCTTGGATTCGGAGCATCCTCTGAAAGTGGACCAACGAGCCAGGCTCTCAATGACCTGGAATGAAATTTGTTCCACTGAAATTACTACACTAATTTCACGCTTAAAACAAATATCATTAACAAAAATAAATGCACTAACTCGCTCAAAATGGACTTTGCCATAATATTTGGATATTAGGCTACTCCGTCTATACCCAGTTACTTTTTAGGCGGTAATATACAGTACAAAAATACTCAGTTATATACTGTACATGTACACGTAGTGACTTATTACTCAGGTTTATTGTCAATACAGGTACAGTAAAACCTGGAAAAGTGACCACTTTTTAGTGCATTGTGTTTTCTAGTGTACATTTCCTTCATAACAACACTCTGTATAGTGTGACCAGTGACCACATGTCTATTGTGTACATTGACCAGTGTGTGGTTTTTTTTGCAAATGTTAAATTGCCAATGTACCATAAAAAGTGACCAGATAACAGATGAGTCACGGTACATCTTGCTTTAACCCTTAGACATGATGATTCTGTAGTTTTTTGGTTTTGTGGTTTCTTACTACGTGTATTACAGTCTACATGTATAAGTGTATTGAACATGTTTATTATTTTAATTTAATTCAGGCAGTCTTTAGATAGTGACCAACATAGCATTTTTTTATGGTCTCTCTTTAACAGGTTTTACTGTACTTGACTTAATTTTCCAGGTTTTAAAAAAATTCCCCGACCAATGACAATGTCAAAGATTGTCATTGTCATGCAAATGTTAAAATCATGTTAATTTGATTTGAATTACACATTCCTTCAAAACTGAAGTATTGGTCGTATACTTATATATTTCATAAACTTGTCTTTTCGATTTTTATCCTAAAAATGCTTTTGGCTTTTACGTCAGTTTCGTTTTTCATTTCGTAATGTGTTTTTTTGCGCAAAATTTCTACAGACAGATATGGATTTCATGCATATATATTAACCCTCCAAACATTTTGTAGTTCGAGAATGACATTTCAAGAAAAAATGTATATCAGCTCGTATCATTGCCACACAAGCTAAAAAAAAAGCTAAAACAAAAAAAAAAGTCAAAACGAAAAACTAATTATTGATATAAAAGTAGATAAGAAAAAATGATGGTGCAGAGTTTCCATCTTTTGTGTTTTTAAACCACCGTTAAAACTGCGCATGCTCAGTGATATTTATCAAGGTTTCGTTGCAGATTGGTTGAAGTTTAGCATCTTATCAATAATTACGTAATATATATTCTATGCCCTCATTCAGCCTTTTTTTATTAGCATCTAAATTATTTGCGAGACGTCCTCTAGACTATTCGGCAATTTTTCTTGTCATTTTCAACATTTTGCATTGTCAAAAAAAACTTCTTCTGCAATATGATGTTAGAAATTGCCTCGTAAGCACTCCATCATTCGTAATATATGAAAAAAAATATATGTTGAAAATGAGTACTAAATGGATTAACATGGAATATAATTTAGAAAAAAACAATCATTTTAAACAATAAGCTGATATTTAAAATAGTATTTTTGAATGTTTAATAATATTGTGCAAGTGACTAAATATGTAATCATGGTCCAGCTCGATAAACATATTAAATGGTTTTTTTTTTGTGTGTGTGAAACATACATGTACATGTCTGTAGTAATTCAGCATGGAAATTTATTTTATATATTTTTTTTTCAATAAAATCGAATTACATAAAAGTTTAATGCAATGTCTCGGAGATATGTTTTTTCTTTAAAATTAAACGTTGTTAAAAATTGTATATTGAATCAATTTTAGAAAATAGTTTCTAGGATGTTTAAAAAAAAATATTTTTAAATGTTGATTGTTTTCTGAATGGTACAAAAAAGTGAGCTAGTATTAAAATATAATTTATATTTGTTCAATAAAATTGAATTACGTTAAAGTTTAAGAAAATGTCTTTGAGTTATTTTTTTATAACATCACAGATGCTTTAAATCGCATACTTGATGATATTTGAACAATTCAGTCTGTTTATCTTATTTACGTCTTTTCCCGACTTAAGGGGGTAGATTTAAAGTCTCGGATTTCCCAAAAAAAATGTGAAAAACAATGAATGACGTCATTCATTAAAAATTTGACATTATCTATGGATTTCTGAAGATGACGATATTTCTTAACTTCTGATAATGACGTCATTTGCTACACTCTGATGCTGACGTCATTTTTTTAAATTCTGATGATTAAGCTAATTATTAAAATTCTGATTATAACGTCATTAATTGGAACTCAAATTACGCAATTATTAAAATTCTGATGATGAATTCATCAAGCAAATTCTTACGATGACGTCATTCATAAAAATTCTGACGATGAAGTCATTTGTTAAATTCTGATAATGACGCCAATTTCAAATTGAGATAACGTCATTTGTTAAATTGGGTTAATGACGTCATTTGGTAAATTGGGATGATGACGTCATTTGTTAAATTCTGATAATGACGTCATTTGTTAAATTCTGATAATGACGTCATTTGTCAAATAGGGATGATGACGTCATTTGTAAAATTGTGATGATGACGTCATTTGTAAAATTGGGATCAGGACGTCATTTGTTAAACTGGGATGATAGCATTATTTGTTAAACTGGGATGATGACGTCATTTGTTAAACTGGGATGATGACGTCTTTTGTTAAATTGGGATGATAATGTTATTTGTTAAACTGGGATAATGACGACATTTGTTAAACTGAGATAATGACGACATTTGTTAAATTGGGATGATAACGTTATTTGTTAAACTGGGATAATGACGACATTTGTTAAACTGAGATAATGACGACATTTGTTAAACTATGATGATGACGTCATTTGTTAAATTGGATGGTGACGTCATTTGTTAAATTTGGATAATTACGTTATTGGTTAATTTCAGATGAAGTAATTTGCTACATTCTGATGATAACAACATTTGTTAAAATTCATGAAAACGACATTTGTACTTAAATTACACAATTTATTAAAATTCTGACGATAACGTCATCAAACAAATGTTACAAATGTTGTCATTTATTCAAATTCTGACGATGACGTCATAAATGTCGTCATTATTAATTCCACCACTCGTTCAATTTGATAATGACTTTCTCGAATCGAAAGTTGTTAAATTGGGTTGATGACGTCATTTGTTAAACTGAGATGATGACGCTATTTGTTAAATTGGGATGATGACGTCATTTGTTAAATTCCGATAATGACGTAATTTAATGCTACATTCTGATGATAACAACATTTGTTAAAATTCATGAAAACTACATTTGTACTTAAATTTCACTATTTAAAGTGAAATTTAAGTACAAATGTAGTTGTGGCATGTTTTGGTGGCATCAAAAGCATCAAAAGCATCAAATCAAACAACAATATCTCGTATCTTCACGAAAACGTATCTATTAATTCCCATTTGGCCAATTCAAAATGCTTATTTTTCCCGGTGTTTACTTAAAGACTAATGAAGCAAACATAATTTGCATACGCATCACATGACTGCATGTAAAGTAGAAAAGAGATTCGTGTCATGACAGACCCACATCGAAAAAAAAGCTTTAGAAATATATTTTGTAAAATGTCTTTTCTGTAATTTAAATGTTTTTTACAATGTATTTAGGACAATGTTTTTTTTAGCTTTAAAATACCTTTGCAAGGTATAAAAAATATGTATCAATTGGAACATTCAAGGTATTTTAAAATACCTCGCACAGGTATTTTTTGATATATTTTTATAAGTATATGTGAAGCTATTTAAAAATATATTATAAAATACCTACAAAATGCATTAATAATTAGTTATTTTATAGGGTATTTTTAATAACATTGTAAAATATATTTACAAAGCACTGTTTAAATGTATTTATAATACATTTTCAAGGTACTTATAAATGTATTTAAAATACATTTGCAAGGAACTGTTTAAATGTATTTAAAATACATTTACAAGGCACTGTTTAAATGTAATTACAATACATTTACAGGGCACTGTTTAAATGTATTTAAAATACATTGTTTATTATCATTTATTATATATTTTGCAATGTAAAAGGTTTTGTAAAAATATTTTTACATGTAATTAAAATGCACATTTAAAGTGAAAGTATTAGTCACAAATATCGGTATAAATCCATTTGAAGTCAAAAAAGTTGGTGGTGAACGATCCATTCTTTTTATTTTCTCCTTAAATGATTCGAATAAATATTTATAATGATTGAAAAAATGTACATAATTATTATGCTAATAAATTTATGAATGTAGAGGTAAATTACGGGGCCCAAATCTCAGATGCAGATCGGACAATAGAAATAGTTCAGGAACACAACAAAAATAAACATTATGCAAAAGTGGGATAATCACAATCTTCATAAGCCCCACAACGATCACATAATAAAACAGATTGCACTGTCCTCCAAAAATCCTCATGAATTCAGCACGTAATGTGAATTATTAATTGAGGTCCTCTAAAAACGAAGACACAGATACAAAAGTTCTAAAAAATTTTTTTCCAGGAAATCCCAAGACAGATTTCGAATAAAATCAGTCTAGAAAAGTCACATTAAAACATTGGCACTTGGGTATTTTAGAAATTATAAGATGTGTCAAAATTTCTTAAAAGATATAGCTTTCTGTTTAAATGACCCAAAATTTCTTTTTCCCAGGAGTTGATTCCTCCAAAATTCTTTTAAATGGGAATTTGACAATATTATAAACAGCTTGCCAATGACAAAATTCAAGAATAGAACATTTTAAATATGTTTCATCTTAGACAATTTAATAAACTTTTCAAAATTGCACAGGAAAGACATGCTGCAAAAGTGCATAAAAATTACAAATAGAAACATATTTCGAAAATACTGGAACACTTTTAAGGTGGGAAAGTCTAATCACAGTTACACTAATTGTCCTTATTCTCTGATGTAGCTGGTGTACCTGGTGTAGTTGGAGTACCTGAGGAACTTTGGCTACATCTGGCTTTGTAACATTTGTGCTGATAGATTCAGCAGGCACCGTCTAACTGCTTCTTGTTTCCCATTACACCAAATTTTGAATAAGCAGCTTCTGTAAATACAATAATTGCACCTTATTAGAAAAAAAATAAATCAAAATAATTGAATTATTGCATATGGAACTTACTTTGTTGTGCACAAAGCTTTTTACAGTCAAGAGCAGTTTTCTTTGTCAATCCAGAATTGTGCTTGGAAGCACCACCTTTCAAGTTACTCTGCTTATAAGGACATCACTGCCAAACAAATTTAGAGCCAATGTGTTTACAAATAGCCCTAGTGTCCTTGCAGTAGCAGCTATTTCAAATAAATAATGGTCCACCATTACTCCTGAACCAGGAAATAACTCCACAAAATCCACCTAAGAAAACAAAATTTACCAATGATAAAATGACCTACATGACAATTTGCGCATTTCTGGCATTACTTCTACAATGTCTACATGTTTGAAATTTAAATAAGTGGTAGTCAACCAATATTTTAACCACTGTAAATTTTAATCTGGTTTACCTTTAACAACATTATCTTTCAAGCTTTGATTCTCAGCTTCTAATTTTTTTTACTTTAACTTTTAGCTCCTGATTTTCTGCCTCATAGTCAAATTCACCCTATGAGCAAAATAATTATAGCTTGGATAAATTCTAAATTTTCCTAAATGACTTTTTTAAGTATATTTTCTAAATAATGCACAGAAATGTTATTTTATTAAGTTTCTCATGAATAAGAACTTACCAAATTTACTGCAGCTTTAGGTTTATTATTTGGTAATGGCACCTTAGCTGTAAAGTCATGTTTAAGCAGCTTTTCCAGATGTGACTTTTGTTCTGAAAATGTAATGACAAATTAAAATAGCAATATTAGTATTTATTAACTACCACAAAATAACTACCTGCAATATGAAGAACTTCTGCATCATATACTGGCCATCCTTCTTTAGGTCTTCTCTGTCGATTTTGTCGCCATTCCACAACATATGTTTCATCATTGCTGTCCTATAATTCTTCCAAAAATGCATTTAAATTGACATTTTTAATCCAATCTTGAGGAACAATACTAACTTTCCTAGAATCCTCCCCACTTCTCCATTTTACAAGGGCAAAATTGACTGCAGTTTCTGCCATTAATGTTTGCAGTGGATCTGATCTGTAAAAAGTTTTCCACTTAGTAGTTTTTAATTAACTGAAGAATAATGTTACTGCTATTGTCATTATTAATATGAACAATATTACACTATATGGTTACATATGAATGGGATTAATGTGTGGAATTAATTCCATACAAAATATTACAGTTCACTGTAATATTGTGTATAGGATTAATGGTATACATTAATGTTTTACACAGTGCTACATATATATTGCATTACTCCCATTCACAATGTTACAGTATACTGTAACATTGTTACAATTGCTACAATGTTACAGTATACTGTAACATTGTGAATGGGATTAATGCAATATATGTAGCACTGTGTAAGACATTAATCTGTACCATTAATCCCATACACAATATTACAGTTTACTGTAATATCCCATACACAATATTACTATCCCATACACAATATTACAGTTTACTGTAATATTGTGTATGGGATTAATGATATACATTAATGTCTTACACAGTGTTACATATATTGCATTAATCCCATGCACAATTTTACAGTTTACTAAAACATTGTAAGATTTATTAAAACCATTGTACTAATATTGACAATGTCTATAGAGATTTTTTTATTTTACATGATCAAATAATTTCTAATGTTAATTCATTATTTTAAAACAGGAAATACTTAGTTAGACTTAAACAAAATCTAAAATTGCACTTACCTAATCAGTAGATAATAAATTTGGATGGTATAATATAGCCACATTTAATATCTTTGAAGTACTTTCCAAGGTGTATTTTTCGTAGTGTTAGAAATCAACACTATTGGGTAAACAGGGGGGAAAAAAATTTCCCCTGAATGGAAGAGTCCAAAGACCAGCTTTAACGTTAAAAACTGGGGGAAGGAAGGCTGTTTTCATTCATTTGTAAACAGGGGGAAAATAAATTTCCCCTGAATGGAAGAGTCAAAAGATCAACTGCAGCTTAAAAAACTGGGGAAGGAAGGCTGTATTGATTTATATGTAAACAGGGGAAATTTTTCCTTTCCTGTACTCTAGTGTTGATTTTGAACATTGTGTGAAAAACGCATGGACATTACTTTAAAGATATTTAACATGGCTGTATTACACCTGCTAAATTTATCATTTACTAATTAGGTTAATGCAGTTATATAATTTGTATAACTACAAGTTTTCTGTTTTAAAATAATGAATTAAAGTTAGGAATTTTTGGATTATTTAATATGATAAACTGAAAAACGCTTGGAGATTACTTCAAAGATATTGAACGTGGCTGTATAATTTCGGCTGAATGTATAATTTACTAATTAGGTTAGTGCAATTATATAATTTGTATAACTACAAGTTTCTTGTTTTAAAATAATGAATTAAAGTTATCAATTTTACTGATCATTTAATATATATCAAACTGAAGTTTATTTTTATGTTTTATTTGAAAGTTAATTTTTGACTTATTCCATTTAGGTAAATATAATAAGTTTCTACCATGTTAACCCTATGGTTTTGTTTATAAACTTTACTAAAAAAATTTGGAGGTTTTTCAAAGATATGGAATGTGGCATTATTATACCTGCTAAATTTATATATTTTATATTTGGTATTAGTCTAACTGCAAGTTTCCTGTATTGAAATATTGAAAAAACATTAGGAATTATTTAATCATTTAGTATACCGTAAATACGGAATCAAGCGCCCCGGTGCTTATTTCCAAATTCCGGGGAACCCCCTCGGCTATTAGTAAAGGTGGCTGCTATTGTGGGTCCGGCGCTTGTTGGTCCTTGACTTTACACCTCCTGCACTATCCCCTATATGGTACAGTAAGTTAACGGATACCGTAGCTACAGTAGGCTATGTACCATATACCCTTAAGTAATGTGTTGGTCATCTTATATCCCATTCAATCTCTGCCATTACAAATAAAATGTCACATCTTATCATATAATTGAGCAGAAAATAGTATGAGCAAATTTTTGACAACGTAATTTTTTTATTAAATTATTTTATTTTGTCATAATTGTTTGGACCATTGCATAGTAATCGAAACTATTTAGGAATCACGTTTGATTTACATTACCAGTTCATATTGGAAAAAAAGAGGCACACAAAATATATTTAGAGCAATGTTTATTTCAGTGGTTTTTAAATATATTTAACAAAATACACATTTTTCATATGGTTTTGTAAATGTATTTGCATAACCCATTATTGAAGCTTTTTCACAATCCAATTTGTATTATATCTTTAAAAATGCATTTTCCTATTTTAAATTTTTGAATAATGCTTTTTTAAATGAATTATATGATATATATATATACTTAAATGTATTTGAAATGCGTTTTGTTAATTTACATTATAAAATATATTTAACAAAATACATATTTTTCATATGGTTTTGTAAATGTATTTGCATAACCAATTATTGATGCTATTTCACAATACAATTTTTATTATATCTTTAAAAATGCATTTTCTTATTTTAAATTTTTGAATAATGCTTTTTTAAATGCATTATATGATATATATACTTAAATGTATTTGAAATGCGTTTTGTTAATTTACATTATAAAATATATTATGATTCAAACATATTTTGGACAATGTATTAAGAAACCTATTTTTAAATGTATTTTTATGAAAATTTATTTTATTAAATTACTTTTTAAATGTATTTTAATGGAAATATATTTTATTGAATAACTTTTTAAATATATTTTGCCTATAAAAAATATATCTAAAATGCATTTAAAGGTATTTTTATTTCGATGTGGGGAGGCAATGAGCAAAAAAAAAAAATCTGTTGACTTTGACATCTTTTTCAAGCAGCAACAGCAGTGATAGAAATGTGTTGGTCTTATCATGACTACAAATTAGAAATTCAAGAGTAGAAAAAAGGACGTTTTGCTACGGATATCTCGGGTCATTAGACATCTTTGAATTTCTCATGAAAAGCTGTTCTGGAGCTTGATGTAACATTGATGAGGAGAGCAGAAGGAAATTTCTAGCTGCTTCCTGCCAAGAAAACAGCTGGAGGGACGCAATCATGCGAATACCTGAACCGAGGAGGACACACACAAGTTGCCTAGACCATAATTGAAAAACAAGATACATAGAACGAATATACAGGTTAGGATTTGGCTTATGACGGTTAGGATTTGAAACCTACTCAACAAATGAGATTTTGGTAGAAACGCAGAAAGAAAAAAAACACGCTTAATACGAATTTATGCATGTACCAACTCAATTTTAGACCACTACTTATAGGGTATATGGATGAATGATGTTAATTTATTCGTTTAAGACGAACTCCAAAATCGGATATTACGAATATTTAACTAGAACTAATACATTTTTAAGTCTTGTAAAAACACGCTTAATACGAATTTATGCATGTACCAAGTCAATTTCAGACCACGTACCTATAAGGGTATGGATCAATAATGTTAATTTTTTCGTTTAGGACGAACTCAAAATCGGATATTACGAATATTTAACTAAAACGAATACATTTTTTAGTCTAGGAGCATTCGAGCTATGTTACGCTAACATGAACTTTAGACAATAGGAAAAAATGGAACACAACGTTCGTGAAAACCTTTTAAATAATTTTAAATTTTAAACTATGTAAAACTAAAATGTGATATCATTTTATATCAAAATAAAACACTGCAATGTGATATTAGTTTCCAAATTCAAAAAAAACAACTGCACAGTGACATTATTTTAAATTAAAACAAAAACTGCACAGTGACATTATTTTAAATTAAAATAAAAACTGCATTTCGATAACTTGTATAACATTATACAACAATAATTTTATAACAAAACCTGCAATTTAATATCAGTTTAAAAGAAACATTGCATTATATTAACATTTTAAATAATAAGAAAATCCCTACTTTGATTTCATTTTAAATTAAAAAAAACTGCATTGTGATTCCATTTTAAATTACCGGTAAAATGAAAATTTACTGGGATATCATTTTAAATCAAATTAAAAATAATGTGATATTTTTAAATCAAAATAAATACAATACTGTGATATTTTAAATCAAAATACAGTAAATACTATACTGTGATACAGTGAAACCTGTTAAGAGTGACCACCAAAAAAAGTGCTATGTTGGTCACGTACTGTACACAAGTGGTCACTATACAGAGAATGCGTGAATTACATCAAAATAATAAACATGTACAATGCACTTATACACGTAGACTGTAATAAATGTAATAAAAACCACAAAACCAAAAAAGTACAGAATCATCATGTCCATGGGTTAAAGAAAGATGTAAAGTGACTCATCTGTTTTATGGTCACTTTATAAGGTACATTGACAATGTAAAAATAGCAAAAAAAGACCACACACACACTGGTCACTGGTCACTATACAGACAATTTTTATGCAGAAAATGTATACTAGAAAAAAACAATACACTAAAAAGTGGTCAACATACACAGGTGGTCACCATTCAAAGGTGGTCACATTTCCAGGTTTAACCGTATTTTTGTGATATCATTTTAATTTAAAATAAAAACAACAAAGAAACCATTTTAAAATTTAAAAAAAACCAGCACTATAATATTCTAAAACAATTAAAACTATATTATATCATTTTAATAAAACTATTTCAAATTAAAATAAAAAACGTCATTGTGAATTTTTTTTAAATTTTGTTGCATCGATATTTGATGGTTTGTCAAAATTTGATTTTTAATTCAAAATTAAAACCCAGACCTAAGACCATTGTATGTTAATCATTTGGTAATTATTTTCTGGATTATTTTGCATTTTTCTAAATTAATGTTTACAACCACAGCAAAACCTGGAAAAGTGACCACCTGTTTATGTTGACCACTTATTAATGTTTTGTGTTTAACGACAGATTCGTTAAACAATATTCTCCCATTCAGTAAAACCTGTCTAAAATCAACCCGTGTAAAATCAAATCCTCTCTAAAATCAAAAAAAGATGCTTATCCCGCCATAGAGACCCATGTATAAAATCAAAAAACCTCCATAAAGTGTAATTGCAAAAATTTTTACCGGTCTAACATTGGTCCCAATGATTTTTTAAAATAAAAACAACAAAGAAACTGAAAAAATATCAAGCATGGAAACAAA